>JAGVSP010001601.1:0-91867 GCA_022494985.1 Micrasema minimum
AACTGAATTCCCCAAGCGAATAAAAACCACGAAGTCTATAGTTAGCAACATATTATGACACCTCCAGCGACAACCTTAGAACGGAATCTTGTAATTTATCTATGCGCACGCACTATAAATGTCATGGGATCAGAGAATTGTGTGGTGCGCGACGCCATGCACTGTCGCCTGTGAGTGTTTTACAGACGCATATAATGCGTTGCAACTGCATTCAAACACGTGCACAGTGAGAAAAACAGAGTTACTCCTTAACGACAAATTAAACCCTTAAGTATTTTGAACCGTATTTCATATATTACAACAGCTTCAACCTCGTTTACCCTGTTTAAAAAGTATTATCAGGCCATTATGAAGACATAAAAATTCAACACAGTTCCTAATTTTTTTGAGAAAAATTTCGTACTTACTTTCATACTAAAAATACTCAAATAAATTGACCTGTTCATATCGATTACATAACGAATTTTAACCTACTCGTATAACCAAATTATCAACTATAGACAGAGCCTTACCCGCTTATGATCGTTCGCTTAATTATGCAGTATTCAAAGGGATTTCCAAACGCTATATTCAAGCAGCAAAAATGAATGAGTTTTTTTTATGGAGCAAAATAACTATTTATTCAGCATTATTTTAATTTTATATATATACGAAAAAATACCAATTTTAAATACAAGTTAGGAGCAAAAAAAAGCATAACAAGCATGTAAAAAAAGTGACAGAAAATAACATTTGAACTACTACTTCTGGTTTTTGTCTGGTACTAACGATAAAAAACCCAAGTTAAGAATAATTGATCGAAAACTTTGATTCATTCGTAATTACTGCAATTTATTTTTAAACAGGGTTACGAATAAATCGTTGGTCCTCGTTTTCTCTGTGCAGTACAGGGCTAATGGCCTGCTAGAGACCTGCATGGACTTTCTTCATCTTCAAACCTCTTGAGGAATGTTTTATTACCAATTCGCAGATGAGCTGTATAATTACACGTGCGACTATGCACATTACTACTCAGTTTAATGTTTAATGCTCATAAATATTACCTAGTCTGCGGCGAACGACTTATATCATTTAAGGTAAGTACCTACAATAGTAAAATTTAATCTTATCAGGAGAATATTTGTACGAATCTCTTGTCTTGTTTATGTCTATACCACAGTTTTTATACTAGGCGAAATACCCTAAAAGTAACCATTGCAGTGATTGGTTTGATTTCAAAATGCTGCAATAATCGAATTTATTGAAGGGAAATAAAAGACAGTCCTACCTTTAGATGATGGTGGATGATTTCATACTTCATTCTGGCACTATACACTTAAATTTGAATGACACAACTACAATGATTCGATATTTGGTGCACACTAATATATTTATACGAACTTGTTTTACAAGTGCAACAATACTATATTAACTTATATGTCATAATTATTTCTTGCGCACAGTAAGAACTACTATGTATAATAATTTCGTTTTGAACTAAGTATTTACTGATAAATATCAAGTAATATGAATTTTAAAAAACGAAATAGCAAAGCAAGTTGATTTGAATGTGGTTTACGTAAAAAAATATTTCATATGTGATACCCTGAAATGGCGCCGAAGCGTAAAGACTAATCTTGCCTTCGTGTAACAAATTATCAAGATTCGCTCCACTTGGTGTACCAATGCAGTGCCCTGCGCACTATTGGGTGCAGATAAGGGAATGTAGTAGTAGTAAAAGTAATATTTTCAGTTTGAGTTCAAAAGAACACACAAGAAAAGTTTTAACTTGATCGACGATAGTTAATATTATTATAATATACCTTATTCAAGCTGTATATGCAAAATTATAATCGATTTCATATTCTTCATGTTAAACTTATCTGAAATATTATGCTGAAGTAATGTACTGGAATATAATGCATATCGAATTGAATTTTCTTTATTTATCTTCTTACAAATAACGTATCCTTTACACAAGTTATCCAATCATGTTATTATTTATGCTATGGTGGCTGAAATTACCATAGTTTTTAAAATAACTAGACATAATGTTAAAATTTATTTACATTCTCGAACGTAACGAATAATAATTTATTATTGTTGTATTTATTTTTTAAACTCAATAATTATCCATAAAGTATTACAACATAGTGCAATATTTTCTAATCGGTATTTTCTGTAAAAACGTATAAGTTTCAGCGATTATATCACGAGAAACGCCATTCATGAAAATAAAATTTTCCACGCAAACTATTTTCCAACCTGTATTTAAGTTGGGTACTGTTAGGAATATAAACATTGACGTCCATTTGAACTCGACTCAAGCCTCAAACAAAAAGAAACCGTGTTGGTCTTTATAATGTTTAAGTTAAAGAAGAGAGCAGTTTGTTTATACAGAAGTATACAGTAAACGAATGTTTCGTTAAAAAGCTGAATGTAAAGCTCTGTCCGAATGTCCTGAAACTTTCTGAAAGCGCGATTAAAGCGTTGTTTTTCAATGGATTAAATAATGATACTGTAATTATTCACTTAAATAACTTTCTTTTTTATCTTTTACTTTATTTTTAAATAAAGATATTCAAAAACTTGTAAGACAGCCTCCAGAATGGGTTACGATAATTTCCTTGAAACGCGTATCTTTTTGCCATGAAAATATTTGCTTGTTTAAAAACAATTATTTCTTGGCTTAATTCGACTGTTTGAATCTTATCACTTTTAAACAATATTTCGTAACTATTTTACTTTAATTTTATTTACTTTGGAAACAAACAAATGAATAGGTAATACAGAATAATATAAAAACTCTAATACAACAATACAAGCCTGCCATCCAATTATATGCATCCACTGAACAATTATGCAGTGCCGACTTCGTGAATGTAACTAGTATGCATGAAAATGTGTAAAACTGCATTTGTTATTCTGAAAAAAATATAATGATTTACATACAAGTATCTGCAGTTTTGCTTATTTTTGATCAGTCATTTTCACCTTACTGATGATTGGAAAAAAAAACAATAACTGACAAATTAAAACACTTATAAAAAAACTGTGTTCTTCGTATTTATAAAAAGAAAGTTGAAAAATACCTACATCAACTGCTTTCTTTGATTTAATCTCCTATATTTTCGTACATTTTATTCAGATTGTTTTTGTCTGGATACGTCTAGGCATTTACTTCAGCATTTTGCAGGTAGAATGAGATTCCTTGTTCGCTCTCTAGTTTTCATAACGGAAATAGCATTCCGTCTAAAACATAATGTCCGTTATATTTTATTTCCGCCATTTACGTGTGAATCCACAAACGTGTTCCCGGTGGACCGCACTGAGCTGCCAGCGACTAGCCTCTCCTGATACAATATTGAACGTATTTTCATAAAATATGCATTGTGATTCACGGTGTCTAGTAAAACTGTATCCGTACATTTATTACCTCAGCTAACGGCAGGTAAGATTTTATTAAGACTGCCGTGTTTATTTAGCGAAGGAAACTCTAGATGACGTCTGCATTGGGTGGCCATAGCATTAATAGTAATTAGATAATTATACTTAATTACTCCATTTAGAAACATGAGAGGTAATTAACTACTTTATACAGGAATCCACTAAATAAACTATCATTTTTACCCTGCTTCTACGAAAATTCTCAAATGTGCCATTTATTTTTCATACATGTTGTGACTTTCTTTTTATTTGCAATTTTAGGTCTTCAACGTACGATTTTTTTTTTAAAGGCACGATAAAGCAATCATTCTTTCAAAATACTTTTGATGGTGTTTTTTTTAACTTAAAAAATAAAAAATTCAACATTCTCTTCTCCAAATTCACTTTATTATACTTACAAGTGAGTTAAAATTTTAATGTAACCGTAGATTTTTCTTATAGACTAGAACGCCACACCAATCTGTCTTGCCACACTCCCTTCTCTTCCTTCAAAATCATACATCTTGTCATGCACATATGCCGATTATTCTAACTTTTCACATTACTATTTATTGTTATATACTTGATCACTTGATCATGTAATCGTGTCTTTCACACAATATTATTTTCTAACAATAATTGTAAATACTTACTAATTACATATCTCTTCTCTAAATATTAACATATTTAAAGCGCCAAGTACCGCGGTGATAATTACAAAAACGAACCGAGTGTGTACTAGACTAGGTCTTGTCTGTTCCTGTGGGAGGGGGCGGGGGTAGATAGAGCGGCCCTCCCCAGGGCACGCAGAGGGCGCGATAACCGGGAACAAAGTGGTATCTGATGGCAGATGTAAAGCGATGGCCGGACACTGTCAGCGGTCAGGTCGCTTCACACGCAACAAGAAAAAAGCGGACGGTTATGGCGATTCCCTTAATACCCAGCTCCAGCGGCGCACCACACTGCACACTGGACGCTCACATAGCGCCTTTTACACACTAACTTCTTTTTATATCATTATATTTATGTACGCTTGTACACATTTAGCTTTTCAAAACATCAAAACAGTATTGATGCGTATTTTTATTGTGATTAAATAAAACAATGTTATGTGTTACCATTAATTAATTTATTCTATAAAAATAGAATTTACCTACACTACCTGGTTTCGGGAGTAACGTTCTCTCCCATCGACTGGTGAAAAGACACTAAATTAGAATACAGATGTTATACAGAAAAATACAGAAAAATTAAATTGCAATACTTAAGAATCTAGACACAAGAGTAACATAAATATTGATACATAGAAGTAATAGAAGAAACAGAAAAAACACATCTTGGGACAGTGGTGATGGTAAAATACTAAGAAGGTGTACAAAAAAAGTTTGATAATTAATTGCTTGCTAAGTGGTGGCAGTTGATGTACTGGGGTCTTGAGGGGTGGTAAGGGTAGGGGGGTCTTGAGAGGGGTAGGGGTCTAGGGAAGTAATTTGAGAATTGTGTTTTAAAGGGAACATGGTTAGAAGTGGAGATGACATATGAAATGTTTGATTATTAATTAAATTATTATTAGAATTCAGAAACCAGGTAGTGTAGGTAAATTCTATTTTTATAGAATAATCCAATTAATAGTAACATATAACATTTTTTATTTAATCATAATTCATTATGAAGTGTTACAAAGTTAATGCCGAATCAATCAACAGCGTATTTTTATTGTTTATTTCTCAAAACAGCTCGCAGAATTACAGATCAGTATGAACAGCCAATGATTAATAACAATAATATTATCAGGACAACTTATAAAGCACCGTCTTCGTGAGAAATAACCTCAACGGTGCTGCACATAGTTGGATAGGTGCATGATACATTTATATTATAGTTCCCCAAGCGCTTTTGAAATTATTACGAAGTACTGCAAAATTTTAATCAAGTGCAAATTATGAAAAAAATAGCTTTGAGTTTGAGTTTAAATTTGAAGTAATCCGGTTTATGTCGACAAGGATTAGGCTACGCTTCAAATTTTTATCATTAAACGTATATACCTACGAGTAGATACCTATGATTCCCAATTTTTTTAGCCAAACTTATTCTTAAACTTTTTCAAAAGCTGAAGCAGTTTTACCAATTATGAAAAAGGATTTAAAAGCACAAAACATACGTCTTAATAATACAATTTTCTGTTTGAATTATTTTTAGCATAGTTAATTACAATTACATTTGTGGTTTTCTATTTGTTGACAGTTAAATACATTATACATATAAATTTACTAAATGATTATAAATAGGTATATCATCGGGAGGAGTGAAGACAGCAAGGGGAGGCCTATGTCCAGCAGTGGACCTCAACGGGTTGAAGTGATGATGATGATGATGATGATGATATCATCGCTATGACGTAATATTAAAGTAAAACAAAGGGAAACAAACATCGACATGCTATGAAACATAAAGAAAAGGCAAAGGGGGAGGGGGAGGAAACGAGGATAGGACCGGGTACAGGATAGGAAGGCAGGAATACCGGTAGATAGAATATAGGTAGATAGGAAGATAGGTAGAAGGCCCTTGATAGCAAATCGCTCTCGTCAGGACACCGCACTCCTTTCACAGGATGCGCGCGATAATAGAGAAGGTGACCCTTAATAGTGAAAGAAAAGGTGGGTTTCGATTCTATGAAGATTTTATACCACTAAACATGCCTACTTCTGGCCTAACGACAAGCTATGAACTTTAATTTACGTCCGTTTATAGGCCAATCATTTTCCCTTATCTAGACGTTTTTCTGCTTGAAGACAGAAAACTATTTACCCGATTGTACTTGCATGAGTTTCTAAACTCCATCGTGTTTTAGAGACAATTTTTTATCAAATTTCTACAAAATACATGAACATATTTACAAATACAATATTGTTCAATCCTAGCCCATAGATAAAAAAAATGGGTTCATATAGAATTGTATATTTTAGTTTAGGTGCCAACTATCATTAATCTCGTGTAATTAAAAAATGTAACTTTGACAATAATTATGTATTAACCCTCAAGAAAAGATTATAATGTTCTTATTTTCCTAACTATCGTGTATGAAAACACATATTATTATTTAGACGTTATTGTTTACTTGTTTATTAAACAATAACATACACCTACATTAGAAAATATTTACACCGGTGTACTGTAAATAGAAAATAATTACCTATATTCCCGCCAATGTTGAGAGAAGGCTACAGCGCTAGTGATATCAATTATGTACCGGGAACCACACCAATTGGGTGGAGTTAAGAGGAAATCGCTCAACCAGCAAATAAACTAAAACGTATACCTAAACAAAATGAATTGGTACAAAAAAATAATTATAAATAAAACATATTCAACGACAAACGATTTTTAATCAATACCACGATAAACTACAATTTGAGGTAAATACTTTGAAATTACAATTTTAAAAAATTGTCTTGAGAAACTTTAATTCATGTGTGAAACATCAAAAATAGAAAACAATTCCATGTTTACCGATAAACTACAATACTTTTGTTATTACTAAAAATCAAATAGTATTTATTTTTATACCGATTAAATACGATTCTTATTCAAAATCATGTTTATAAACATACATGGAACTATAGTATTTATGTTTAGGTCAGTTTCGAATTTTATTTTTAGGTCAACCACTGTAACATAAAAAAAGCCGAGAATGCATGTACATGTTTTTTCGGCTCGATCTATTGCCCCTAATCAAGCTACCTCCACAATTAACTCATAAAAGAAGCCCTCGTAAACAGTTAAACCTATCCGTTTTATAAACATGGTTGAAAAAACAGTTGTCTTTCATTTTTAACACACACCTCTTTCCTTAACTTATATCCTATAGACCCTTAATCCTGCCCTTTGTCTTTCCCTCATTTTCTCAGGTATGATACCTTCATAACTCTTTATTTTTAATGTATTTTATAATGCTTTTGTTCTATTATTTATTATAACTAAAATATCATAGCTTTTTTTTTAAACGGTATAAGTTATTTTAATAAATTACCTCATGGTTCTCATCTCTCTACTTTTAATGAATATGATTACAATACAAAGATTGAGCAATACAAAATATTATAAATCAGTTTAAAAATTGACAAAAAAAAAAAAATTAAATCCAAATAATCTCACGCTTATATATTTTATGTGGGATGGTTGAGACATGCTAAACTACGCCCAATTATACATGTTAAACCTAGCAATTGGCTAAATGCAAATACTACCTAAATAATATGAGTGATGTTTATGTATGTGTAGGTAATTTGTTCCTGTCCTCTTTAAATGTATGTTTAACAGTGTTTAACTCATTAAAATACTCAAAGTTGTAAATGAATGTTAATATTACAAGCATAAAGAATAACGTTAAAAAAAAATAAAAAGCATAATATATTTATCATTTAGTAAGCTTACACCTGAGGCCAGCGTTACAATATTGGATTTTTCCAAATAATATTTTGGATTTATTGATAGCCATAAAAAAAATTCTGACGCGACAAATCCTTTTGTGTGCAGGTACCTATTTTAATTTCAATACATTTTCTCTCACAAATGCCGTTGAAAGTTGGTCCTGAAATAAATGTAATATGTGGCTTAACTAGGTCATAGAGACATCTCTACACCAGAGAAAGCGTTTGGACAAAGGATTTTCCAATACTATTCTAATATTTTCCAGGACAATAAATCAAATAGAAATAATGAACACAGAAAATCTGTCACAGAAATGCTTTTAAAATATGGATCGTGAATGCACAGAATATTGCAAAACTGTAACATTAAATGAAACTAATTAAAACACCAAGTTTTTGCCTGTAAAGATGATTTTTCAAATGCAATAAAAAACTTAAAAATAATTTGAGGATAAGGTACAATTCTGCATTATTTCCTAACAAAAATAACTTTTTAAAAATTATCTCGTATTGAACCAGTCGTAAAAAAAATTATTACAGAACAACCCGTTATGAATAACAACAGTGTTTGTAAAAAAGTAAGACCCACAAAACTAGAATTTACATTAGGACACACACACTCGACCTAATTTTTTCGTCAAGTTGACTTTAAAAAAAAACTATTTATGGGAACAAAGCTATTCTAAGTATTCACTATTTTCGTAACTTGTTTCAAACATTTTCAGACAGGACTTCTTACCTAAAATGCAGACAGATTGTCAGCAGCGTACACCCAGGAAGCCAGAAACGTTAAATTTCTGATCAAAGCTAAACAAGATTCAAGCATAGTGTCCCAAGCGCAAATCTCAAAGTGGCCAAAAGTTACTTTTACCGGTCTAAAAAAGAATTCGAAGCTTTTCCAGACAACGGCCCGTGAATTTATTGTTCGGTATCGCAAAGTGTACATTCGCTGAAAAATACATAATAAAATAATGCATAACCACTATTAATGTAGGATCTGTGAACCTTGTAATAAAGTGTCAGGGTTATTACTCCTGGTGAAAATGAAGAGCTTCATAAATGGCGTGGAATGGGTTATTTATTCATGTTATGTTGGTGCCGGTAAAGGGACCTGAGATGTGAGAACATAGCCCCGTATATTATAGGCGTTACATTATATTCTGGCTTGCTGGAGCCGCGAGCTGGACACTCGGGAGATTCAGTCACCGGTCGAATGGAACTACGGGCCAAATGTGGAACCATGGGCCAAATATGGAACCACCGGTCAAATATGGATCCACGACCAAATATGTTATTTTAACTACTACCTACTATTACTTTCCATCATCCACCTAATGGTGTGTATCTTGATCATTTATTGCTTGAGGGCGGGGTGATCAGTTTTACGCTTCGGTGCCAGTCCAAGGAATTAAATACGAAGGATTAAAAGAATACGAATCCCTAGACAAATATGAAAACGCGTACCTAATATGGAACTACTGGCTAAATATGGAATTTAATACAAAAATATTAGATTCAAATCACTTTTAGCGCTCTCGGTGTTGGCCAAGCTTTTTTTTAAAAATGTTTTGTAGAATAATTTATTTTAATATAATTGAAATATGCCATTTTGTATAAAAGTTCCATAGAATTTTTTATGCTAATATTATGAATAAGATTAATAGTTCGTTAGTATAAAAACATAATACGGGTAGTTTTCGTTGATAAGTAGGATTATTTTGAAAGCTCCTTGGTATATTATTATTAAAATTTGGTATGCTGTAAGTTCTAAATTTGTGAAATCAAACTTATGTATAATACTACAATGCCCTGACCCGACACGGACTATCTAGTAAGTCGGGGCCAGATCATTGGCATGGGTCTCTACTGATTGAGTCGCCATCCCATTATTGTGATTATTAAATGTGTGAAATGTAATAAATAAATAAATAAAATATAAATATTATAATATCAATTTTTATATGTACCCATAATAATTTCAGTCACCTTTGTCTTAAATTGTAGTGATTTTTTGTTACATTTTCATAAAGGAGTCTGAGATAAGTCTTCGTAGTAATTTTTTTACAGAGAAAGTATGTTAATGTATGCTACTCAAACATGGATTTTATTTTGAGGATGTCAATTCCGCCAGACCGAGGAATATCCATCTCCCCCTCCCAAAAGCTCTGCGACCTGGAATACGCTGATGACGCCGTCCTTATTGACGACTCAGTCGGGGGCCTTCAAGTTATTGTTGATAGGCTAAACTGGCACTCCACGTGCATGGGTTTAAAAATCAACACTGGTAAAAAATGTGCAACAGCTCGTGTCAAGATTATGATTATTTATTGAATTGTTAGTTAGACAAATCATAACAGACAATACAGCAAATTCACACTTGGTTTTTCACAAGTCGTACGTCTCCGGCATAGGACCCCGGGAGACGAGAGACGAGTAACATCGGCTGGACTCGCCGCCAACAGTGGTTACTAAACTCGTGTAGTTAAGTGGTTTAGTCGAGAGCACAAAACACGACCCTCGGGCGACAATATTAAACAGTTCAACCCTCGGCCCCCGACCAGCTGAAGGGTTCGGACCCCAAATCAACTAATCACGTCACAATGGGAGTTTAATTATGTTTCATTTATTTATTACTTTGGTTATATGACCAATCGAATATATTTATGCTTATTTTATTATTTTGTTTCGACACGTCCGCTTCATCATCATCATACCATATTCGCTCCCTATGTGGAGCATATGGAATCCACAAACTGCCTCCAGGCCAAGCAATCGGCCGCCAGCTCCCGTGCATCCTCCCGAGTCAAGACCACGTCCCGCAGCTCTGACGCAAACTGCCGACGAATTGTCAACAGTGGACGACCAGGAAGCCGAGAACCTGATGCCTTGTAAAATAGGCAAGCGTGGTTTAGGCTCTCGGGAGGCATACGTAGTATATGGCTTAGCCAGCCGAAACACCTTCGCCGGATGACAGTAGATACCAAGGGTTGCTGTGTCCGTTGCCTCACCTCTGTGTTCCTTACAAAGTCAAAACAACGCACACCTAAAATTCTTCTAAGACAAGTCCGCTTTAAGGTGCGCGTAAATGGAGAAATGTGATATCAATAAACAATGTAATTTTTTGTATCAATACAGGTACCTATATTCAATATTTTTTAATAAGTAAAATACTAGATAAATATTGTATAAATAAAATATTAAAATAGGTTGCATCCCTGACAGGCTTGTACCAAAATCTCAACAGTGACAGAAAAGCTCTACAAACAAATATGGATTTGGGCTAACGACTTCATCGGCTGGGTTAAGTGACCACCATGCATTGCAACATTCCCCATTCCACCTATCATCTAATAACCGTACCTATTTATCTAAAACTACATTGTAATTAACTAAATAAATACACCTATTTTATTAGTAATTAGTTGCAGTATATACACAGTGAATCATTGTGATTTTTAAAATTTATCTATGGAAATTACTTTTCACAGTCACTAAAAGGTTTCCTTATACTTTATTTCCCGTTATTTATTCGTAACCCCTAAAATCTATTTTATTCACATTCCATCTTAGGCTGGTATTTCGATTAGGTACCAAATAAAATATGTGAATATTTTAATTTCCTCTTTGTTAAAACGTGATCTTGTAAAATTCCTCCGACAAAACCTTTAATTATAAGTTACTAAGACAAATATTTGAAACTTTCATAAGAATAACAATTATACTCTCGTTCGGAAAATTCTAGGTAATTTTTTGCTAGCGAGAAAGGTTTATGGACTTGGGTAATATTTATTTTATAAAAATTTTAAAAGTTCTTACACTAAAAATAAAGAAAAGCATTTATCTCGAAATTTTATCGTTGTAATGTGTAATTTATAATACGCAAAAATGATTAAGATTACTTACCTTTTGCTATAATAATATTTAAAAAATAACGTTCTTTTAATTCCAACGACTAGTTGACCCTTCCGGGCATAAATCTGCAATAAAACTTATTTTGATAAATGTGTTCCATTATGGGGTTTAAGCATTCATCGATTAATGTAATATACTTATATATATTCTTAGGTTATATAGTTACGAATGGGTTTATTAAACGTAAAATATTATGAGTATTACTATGTCGATACTTACTGGTTAATTTATTGAGGCAATAAAAAAATTATTACTCATGGTCATAACCTAAAAAAATCTGCAGTATATTCACGTTTTCCAAATATCTGCTTGTAGTACCTACTCATGTACTTGAGGCTTATTTTCATCCAGCGAAAATGGTAAATTCATGAAGTGATAAAGACATACTGCACTTAGTGTACTTATGCAGTGCTCAGATGCGAAAGGAAAGAAATTAAATTAATTCCGAGTGTGCCTCTGATATTATATGCATTGAGAAAATTATGAAGAATTTCTATTTGTAAACAATATGTTATGTAATCATGGCAATTCATTCGCATACCGCATGTTTTTTTATCGTACTCCGAATAGACACATTATTATTATTATAATACATTATTTTATTTTTACTAACACGTCGGCGCGGCGTCGACAAGAAAATAAACAGTTGACAAACAAACATAGATGCAACTTTTTGGATTGACGATTTGGAATTCAATTTTCTCTGCCTATGAATATAAGAGTGCGGTTTCAGAGAAGTTTAAAATGGAGTACGTACTGCACAATACCACATATTTTGCCTTATTTTACATAAAAATCATCGTCAGGATAAGCCATAATGCAGTGTAATCATCAGAAGTTCTCACTTTTGCATTGCAATCAAACTTTACCAAAGCTGAATTACACTGAAACAGACCTATGAAATTGACCCACACATTCATTAAAATGTGTATAACGTGTGTTAGTGTTAGTAAGTTTTACCCATTTAATGCATGTGTGAGTCGATTTCGTGCCATTATTCCAACAGCGTAAATTTGACTTAACATACTCGTATAGGTACCTATCCTAATTACAAAACAACATCAAAATGGCGTCGTTTTGTGTTGATAGCTCCACAAAGCTACGTGATAATTTGAAAATTCTAGAGTCTGCAGTCATAAAAATTACTCTACTTAACTAATTTAATATTATACAAAGTACATTTTTATGATCTTAAAAAATTGAGAAATTTAAAATTCCATGGCTCACCCCTTGATCAAAGATTTTTACCTGGGTAGGTACTTAAAGTATTTGTATTTGTTCGAGATTAAAGATTACACCATTTAAAATCATTGTTATTGTTAATAATATTTATATAGTCCCAGTATAGAAGTAATACAATGATCGAAATACACTGCTCTGGTGTAACTGCTACCAATGCAGTACTCTATGCACCATTACCTGTCTACTACTTTGTGTGCGATATTGCTAATATAATCGGAATGGAAATGTAACAATGAATTGTAAATAATGTAAAAAGATAGTCTACTTTTCATTTGTCTACACTAGACTTGGGGAAAAATTTAAGGACCGTAGTTATAAAATCATCTATTCTTAGAAAGAATATTGGTTTCTGATTATTTGATTACCTTTAGTAAAATAAAATATGACGTTCAGGAAACAAGGTAAAATATTGAAATTCAATTAGTTCCCACAATTTTCAGCAGAAAATGTATTTCCACCGTTGATTTTGCCAGAATGAAACGGAGCCGTAATGAAATCAGCTTCGGGACATTATATCAAATATCTCTAAGGTAATGGAAAGGAAACATTGAATATAAAGATTTATATCGGTTAGTTGGCAGGCTTCTATTTCCGCTAACTCAGTGGAATGCTAATCGGTTTTTTTTCCTGTGAAACTAAGAAGGTACTTACCTAACAAATCAATTGGAATATCTACAATCGAAAGTAACAGGCCTAATTACAAAAAACACTGAGATATCATGCGCAATTCCTATTTATCATGTTAAAAATTTGATTAGGTTAATTATAAATTTCATTTCAAGAGATACAAAGAAGCTCTGGACACGAATAAATATGGATTATCCAGGCATTTACAGGGCTTATAACCTGTCGCCCCGAATGGGGAATGTTGTAATACGTCAATTGGCCACTTAACCCAGCCAATGACAGATGTCAATAACGATAGATAATACAAGCCCGTCATGGGTGTTACCCAGTATTTGTACACATTCAAATGTTATTTACAAATTTACATAAGATTTCGTATTATTTTATTTTTTTAATATTGAACCCTTGATTAAGAGCATTTTTCTTGGTAATACGGCTTTGATTAAAAATAATCACTTTTAAACTCAGACGAAAATGCATGGTTTATGTTAAAAGTGTTGAAAGTATAAATTAGTTAGCGAAGATTGTTTAATACGCCTACATTTACCCTTCTACCTTATTCTCTCCTGTAGTTAGGTAAGCTCCTTGGCAATGGTGAGGTGGTGTAGTACCCATACCCATATAATACCCAAATCAACACTTAAAATGTTGCTGATTTAATTTACAAGTACCTACTAGATTCTTCTTGTATCTCAGTTTAACATTAATTCTTATAAAATAAATGCGTATGAAACTAATCTACTGATAGCACAATGTTACCTAAGGCGTTTACCTCCCTACACCACAGTGCTCGTGAATAATCACATAATACAATATGAGTAATTTTAGTATCTTTACAGAAAATTACCTACTCACAATTTCCCCGACACAGAAGCCAAAGGTCATAGATCAAGTAGGTACATAAAAGGGAAATCGCTTGAGGCTGAGATCTTCAAAAGGCTGACCTTCAAATTACCAAAAACGAAAGATTGTAGTATGTAAATGGTTTGAAAGTCATTGTTTTAAAATATGTAGGTATGAATTAGACAGTTATACAGACAGACAGATAGACGCGGGTGAAGACATTTCTTATACAAAGCTTAGACCTTCGATGGACTTTAATCTAACAAATCTAACAAAAATGAAGATGATAGTCATATTTCTCTTGCCTTCACCGAAGTAAAAAAGAAATACGCTAGCAATTCGAACTAAACGGTTTGCGCTCTATTATTACAAAGTAAAAAAGCGGATTACAAACAATTACCTACCTTCATATAAGACTTTATTTTATTAATTTCAATAAATGTATATTCATACTTATTTTAAGGGAAATACTATAGTCAAACTAATGCGCACTTTATACGGGACCGAAAACTATACACTTTCTTGAGCAGTTTCTTGTTCAGAAAACTGAACAGTCTGTCAAAAGACACGCAAAATATTTTTTAAGTTAAAAGAGATTCTCCAAAAAATCTTAAAGGATGGCCACTGGCCACGTTCACGAGTCACAAGCATCAGGCGTCGTGAGCGAATACAGCTAAGAGTCGAAAATTTTTAATGTACCTATTTTTTTTCGATCCTTCGCCGTATTCGCTAACGCCGCGGCCGCCCGCTCCTCGTGAACGCAGCCTTCCCGTAATGCAAGAATCTGTAACGCGGTGCCAATTCAAAATTTAAAAATCTATCTGTGGATTATTTCTAGTAAATAAATAGCAGTCTAAATTTTCATACCAGAAATCGACTGTTTTAACCTTTGACGTAAATGATAATCGTTTGAGTTATGAGATGATTTCCATGCCCAAAAATTGATATATTTACTGTGTTTCGTGTTGTGGGTTTTAAACCTAGGATATCTAATCAAGAGTCCGCTAGTCTAACCATAAGACCACAACCTGAATCAATTTTCTATAATTATTTCAATTTGGGAAAAGTTATTAATAACTGTAGGTACTAACTGTAGGTGTATTTAAAAATTATATTTTTTTAAATATCAGCATTAAAGTAAATTCACGCTTTATTGGAAATCTATGTAATCTCATGATATTTGATAGTTATGTTTCAATTTGTGTTGTGCTGGTGAATAGGAAAAAAGCCGTGGCCGAATATATTTAAAAATTACCGTAAAAGAATCACCCAATAATATAAAAACATGCCCAATATAGCAAATAATGAGTCGAAAACAAAGTTACAGGCTCTGCTCGTGACTGTGGTGTAGTTTATGCTATGGCTTTGTTGTTTTCTGTTTTATCCTGAAAAGCTTATACATCTAACAATTAGTGAACACTGCAATCCAGATGTTGCAACTTATTTTTATGCACTTGCACGAATGATATTAATTTTATGGAAATCTAAATTCGGTTACCATATTACGATTTCATGCGGATATATGGTCTGAAATGAAATATGATATTTTGGAAATAGCTGCGGTTGGTTCTACGCGATAATTCTGTTCGCCCGGCAAATCCGTAATAGGATTGTTTAATTTATCTTAACAAACATTAATCAATTTAAGTTATTAATTCGCACCATTCCGTTAATATCTTAATACCCCCCTGGTAGTTGTAAAAACCTAGTAATTCCATAATCTTTCATTACAGCTAGGGGAGCGACTTAATTTATTAGACGTGTAACATATTTAATAATGTGTGTATAATATTACATAATATTGTTTTTACATAATATTATATTATGATACTCATAATTTATTCTGGGGCTGATTTGAATAGACCCACAGAAGGTATCTGACTCCATATGCTCCCCATAGAGAGGGATACATTTTTTGTAAAATAGCAGCAACAGTTTGTTAGTACTTCCATCTTCCATGTTAGGTAGAGAGCACTGGGTATGTTGGTACTTTCATGTTAGGTAGTGAGCACTAGGTATGTTGAGACTTCCATGTTTGGTAGAGAACACTAGGTATGTTGGTCCATGTTATTTAGAGAACACTATGTATGTTACTACTTCCATGTTAGGTAGTGAGCACTAGGTATGTTGGGACTTCCATGTTTGGTAGAGAACACTAGGTATGTTGGTCCATGTTATTTAGAGAGCACTATGTATGTTGGTACTTCCATGTTAGGTAGTGAGCACTAGGTATGTTGGGACTTCCATGTTTGGTAGAGAACACTAGGTACTGTAACAATAATGTTTGAGGATTGAGACCACAGATTATAAATAGATTGGGACTACTATCTCCCCTATCCTCACCCAGTGGTGCATGGGACACTGAATCGGTACACCAAGTACAGTGAATCTTGATCATTCGTTACAAAAAGGCAGGATGATCAGATCAAAATCAAAACGAATGAGAAAAATATATATATATATATATTAGCTTGAAGAAAAAAAACCAGTATAAATTAGCGAGTTGTTTAAAATTTTATTTAAAGTAATTGAAATAAAAATAATTATGTAGTAATTATTGAATTGGAGGAATGTTCCTTTCGAAAAATTACATAATCATTTATTGGCCAATACGCAAAATTGCCTCAACTACCGGTTTGTTAAGTAAATTTTATATTGTTGTTTACTATATTTTTTTTTTTTTTTCTTATATGTACCTACATACATTTCTTTTTTTTCTCTTTTTTTTCGCTATGCCCCTCCAAAAAAGAGATGAGCTCTTGTGCTTGGATAAGGACTTATACTTTCTATACAATTATCTAGGTGTACCTACATAATTTATAAAAAGAACTTGAATAGAATACTCGGGAAATTTAAATACAAGTTTAAAATTACATTGGGTACTTTATTTACCTTTAACACAAAGATAAAGTGAAAAAAAATTCTTCAATACTTTACTTAACCTTCGAATATTAATTCAATTGGGGGTAACCATAAAAAAGAGAGCGAATTCAATAAATTTATATTTCTTATCTACACGGCACGGTTCAAGTCGATATGATCCATGTTCAATCTAAGCCTGCTTAAATGGTTCCAGATTTCAGTTTTATTAATTCTGAATTTCAAAAATCTTCTAAGCCGTAAAATACATATAAAGTTGAATAAACCCCGCTGCGGGGAGGTATGTGGCTTCCGTTACATCGGCTGGGTAACTGGTTCGATTTCCGGGGATGGGAAATCTGATTCGGGACTTAATTGATTTTATATTCGTCTATGGATGCAACTCTTTTTATATATTTTCAGTGTTCAGATAAAATGTCTGTGGAACTAAATCGATCAGCGTTATGAAATGCTTTAATGATTTTTGATTATATCGTTTCTATGAATCTAACGAAGCGAAAAACACATGCAGTTCGCTAGAGTGGATATATTCCAGTTTTTCCCTCAATTTCAAATCGATAACCATTCATTTTTCGTCGTGCGTTTTTTGTTACCAGATTTAGTCAATTTCATCGCGTTTTTCAAATCCTTTGTGATCTTTCGTTACAAACTCTGTTCTGATATCTGAGGTTTTATTAAAATCTTCTTTGTCTTACCCTTATTTTAACCTAGTAGCGCATAATTTCGGCATAACAGTTGCAGCAGTATGTACATAATATATATAATTTATTTAAAAGTACAATAATCGGTATTAGTGTAAAGCAAAGCTGAAAAAACAAGAAGAAACCTTTTCAATAATCGATTAAAAGTTCACTGATGTTATTCTATAAGACCTAAGACTATGTAACCTTTTCAATATTTTGAGTATATCTAAATCTCTTAATTTTATCCAGGAACGATTATTTTTTTCCTTTTAATCCTTTGATTAAAAAAGTTAAAGTTAAAAAAATATCACAAAAAAAAAAACACCATTTCTATTCAAAGATAATTACTTTATTTGTTCGTTATGATTGTGTTTAATTTACTTTTTAATGGTTCAAATCAACAATTACTAGGTATTAGCAAAAATAAAAATGTACTACTACAGTAAGAACTCTATTATTACAATTTAGAAAATTTTATTCCCCTATTTTAACAATCAACTCAGCATTGAAATACACCTACAAACTGCATTGTGTTATGCACTTTTATTAAATTCAATTTAATCACGAATCAATCAGGTCAGTATTTACTTTTTGGCAGTATTTTAATTCGTCAAAAACCTATTACGTCACGTAGTAACAGCATAGTACGAACTTTATGTGCAATATTATTTCGATCCATTTTACATTATTTTTTATTTCTTATTGTGATCTGTCTTATGGTTTCACTCATTCATATTTTTCATCAGCGTCCTGGGAATGGAATCAAATAAATAATAAAATGAAATATATTGAAAAACGTTCTGCAAAAAATCGTTTTTTTTAAGAATAACAGAAGCCAAAAAAAATTGGTTCCGTGCGAAGACATCAATTTAAAAATTATTTCTTATTTATGTGCGAGTAGGATAAGTAGGTAACTTTTATACTTTTAGGATTTTTATACTCTACAAAATCATCTAAGCTTACGTCATATTTTAATCCGTAAACCGACTTTCAACCGCTCAACCTATCCCCCATTAGTAACTACTACATACATAATACTCCGTTAATTTAATACACACAAGGCAACGTATTTGGGTAAATATGTGGATCCTAATAAAATATGAATTTAAACTCCTTGGAGAATGCGCTGACAAGATCACTAAACTATGCATGTAAGTGTAATGAGTTTCATCACACATCATAACATTACGCTCAATGTATGCGGTGGAACTAATCCCATGGCTTTTGGATAATCATTTATTTTATTTATTACCACCTCAACAAGCCAGGAGGCCCAACTACAGAGGAGAACAACGTCACAAACACCCAGGCTTGAGAAAACTCACTTTTAATTTGTGGTCCAGCGACATAGCCATTACGCTACGGAGGCCGCCGATTTATATTAGTAAAGACATTTTTTTAACACAAACCCACGACCATTCCTCCATACAATCATGGTCCTTGATTTTCTTCCTGAAATTTATCACTAAAGCAATGATTTTTACACACGATTTAGAATCTATGAGGAGCGTGTTTGTATTGTCTCTTTTTTGTAAAAGGAGATAAATACACTATTAAAAAATTAGACGATATACACATCATGCTTCTAGTCGATATCTAAAACGTGTGATAAAGTAATTGCTTTTGTGCTAAATTTCAGGGAAAAAATCAAGGACTATGATTGTGCGGAAGAACGGCCGCTGTTCGAAATAAGATATTGTATTCTCGAATCCCATTTTACGACAACCTTCTTTCTAGTACACAGTTTCCTAGTTTTCTGCTTGAAAGAATAGTGACTCTATAAAAGTACATAAAAAAGGAGCACATATTTATATGATGCCATATTATGACATACCTACTGTGTGTAAAAATAATAAAAAACGAGCTTAACTGAAAGCAGTAACTATCTGGACAGGTATATCATAAAAACTTTAATATACTATTATTAGTATTTTTTAATCGTGTTCCGATTTTTTCGGTTGGCGTTTTTAGTCCTTTTTCCTACCGATTTGTTTTCCACCCGATAGAGTCGGTGTCCTAATGCGACCTGTGACAACGACAAACTAGTACAGACATTGTCTTGCCGTGATGTTAACCCTAGGACAACTATTCTTGTAACTAGTTACCGCAACTAACTTACCTATTCATGGGGTTAGATTTCCCCCAAGAATGTCTTGAGTGTGAAAAAAACTCGAGCTGTTATTATTTATAGCCAACAGGTAACATTCCAAATTGAAGTCGTAAGCTTTATCCGTCTACTAACGCGTTCTACATGGGAAGTATAATAGGCATTATCATTTACTGAGGTTGCATCAAAAGATTTAGAAAATACATAGACGAAACGTCTTGACTTGAAAATACCGCGGAAAAACAACCAGTTTTGTTACGGTATAAACTGAATTTAGCTATCATAGCTATCCTATTTATATATTATATAACCGTTTCCTATCTCTTCTTTGAGCTTTAATTTCTCTTCCTGTGTTTTCCTTCCCTGATTTCCCAGGTAAACATTGATTACGATATACAATTTAGGATATTATTATGTAAATTATTGATTAGTGATTTTCCGTTCCTTTTAAATATTTCATGATTTTTTTCATATTGTTGCGTTTACGCTATTTTATACACTACTTTTATCGAAATATATTAAGAGATCCCGAAAGCTATCGTCATTGAAAAAAATCTAAAAATCTAAAATAAAATCTGTTGAATATAATGCGTAGGTAATAAAATGTGATAAATTTTAGTAGGTTATCTAAATTTTTCTGAATAATTCTTGTTAAAATAAATTTGAAAGAAACAAGGAATTCGGCTAACGAAATACTTTAACAACGTACGTATTCAGTATCATTAATATAGTAATGATCTTTTTACCTGGGTACCTAATATCAATTCCATTTTAAATGGGTGTGCAATATTGTCATTGAACTAAAAGATCCTGAAAAGTGATGAAATATTTTCAGGAATCAGAAAAAAACACTTTGAAATTATACAAAATAAAAACAGTAGGTATTTAATACTAAAAATATGCAAGAGAAACGAATTCGATGAAATGGTTTGATGGTTAGTTATTTTCTTTATTTGTAAAGTCACTTAGCAAGTTACATTTGATCAAAATGAATGTTTGAATTAAACTAAATGAATCAAAGTTAGTTATGCGTTTGTAAATATAAGAAAGATCATTTTATACTTTGTCGTTTTAAGATTTGTAAAAGATAAATTATTGATGTTACGTGTGAATGGAATTAAATTAATTAAAGTAAAATGCGTGCGGAAGATGGTCCGCTCTCACCAGGACAAATGCTAGTGGCCGATATGAAGACAAGCCAATCCAAGAAAGAAGAAACTTTTGCCTGTAGACATGGACTAATATTCTCTTACCTTACTATCTGGGAGTTGGGGTCCATGTTGGGAAAAGAGATGGAAGATGGCAGGAAAATGTGCGGAGAAAAGTCAAATAATTATTTCAAGCCATTATTTAATGGATGCGATGGTCAATGTATTGACAACTTTATTACTTTCACAGAATAATGATTGAACATTTTGTTTATCATGTTTGACATTTTGTTAACATTTGGAATTTAATAGGTGAAGGATTTCGGAAAGGGGTAGGTAGGGGGTGGGGGAATGGACAGACAAGGGATGTTTCATCCTAATCATCTTTAGCGAACCCATCGGCGCAACCAAAAGTAAAAATATATCACATATAATAATTGCTTGAAGAAGAAATCGGCTCCATTGAATAAATTATCATAGCTGTGATATTGTACATATAATTTTTCTTTTGACTTATCGTGCGGCAGGGCCAAAATCGTCCTAAAATTCAATTTTTTTTAAATCAACCAAATATATGGTAGAATCAAAATAATTATTGATTTATAATATTAAAAACACTATATTTTTTATTAAAAAATTATCAATTTTGTATATTGCTCGGTTAATTAATTATGACACTTCAAAGTTGAATGTTTTCAAATATATCAGTTTATTAAGTAATTTAAAGTGAAATTTGGAACCCCCTTAAAATGCATTTTTATTAAAAAATATTTTTTATTCTGGTCCTGTTTAGTATAAACACTAGTCTTTTCTATATAAAAACAGATTATTTTTTTAATACTGATTACGAGTTTTTTTTATTATAAATTTTAAAACACGTAACTAACAATATTTTTAAAAATTAACTTTCCCTAAGCTTTTAGTTACTAGCGAATTTTGCCGAAGGTTGGATATTATTATCATTTTTATTACAAACATTTAGTTTAATTTGAGAAACAGAAAAAAAATCTTGCGCCTACTTGCGCCATTTTTTTTTTAAATAAATATTTTTCTAGTAAAAGGAACTACACCCCCAAAAATGTATGGATCCAATAACATTTTTTAAATTTTGGAATAATTGAATAATAATTTTTATTATGGTTTTTATTCTTAAACCTAACTTATTTTCAATAAGTACAATAATTTTTTCAAGTTTTGTATACTAAAAATCATTCTTATGATTCATTTTAATTCGTAATTATTTTTTAACCACGGTAAGTCTAAATGTGTGGCACCTTTAACATTATCTTGCACTGTTAGAATTTTTATAATTGTGAGATAATGATAAACAATAATTAGTCTATCAATAACTAAAAAACCATAATGCTAAAAACAAAATAAGAACAAAATTATTTTGTCTTCTCTAATTTTAATGTAAATAAAAAAAAATTCATATATGTTTTCAAATATTAGTTTATTAAGTAATTTAAAGTGAAATTTGTAACCCCTCTTATAATGCATTTTTATAAGAAATATTTTTTATTCTGGTCCTGTTTAGTATAAACACTAGTCTTTTCTATATAAAAAGCAAACATATTTTTTTAATACTGATTACGAATTTTTTTATTATAAATTTTAAAACACATAACTAAAAGTATTTTTTAAAAATTAACTTTCCCTAAGCTTTTAGTAACTAGCGAATTTTGCCGAAGATTGGATATTATGATTTTTATTGCGAGCATTTAGTTTAACTTGAGAAACAGAAAAAAAATCTTGCGCCTAAATGCGCCATTTTTTTAAAATAAAATATTTTTCTAGTAAAAGAAACTACACCCCCAAAAATGTATGGCTGATATTTTGTAGTTTAACTTTGAAAACCTTATTTAAAAGATTGCAAATTCATGTATTTTTAGAAAAAGTATGTCTGTATTATGCAAAGTAATGGATATGTAAGACGAGGCTAAAGCACTTTTAATACAGAATTATAAAAAGTAAGATTAATAGTGTGTAAAAGTAGTTTTTGAAAATATAATATAGATATTTAAGAAACACTTATATTTAGTCTGTAAATATCACTCATGAATTCGACATTTTAAATACTGATTATTATTTTTATAATAAAACGCAGTTTGTTAACCTTAACCTACGTGTTTTGCTTACTTTGCATATGAATCTTAAGTTTTTTTTCCAAAAACTGTATTTTTGGCTGACCTATAATTCACTATACGAATAAAATCACAGAAATTTTTTAGTGTATTATGAATTTATATTGATTGATTCAGTATTATCCTCTCCAAAATTTTGTCTGAATATCATTATTGGTTTCAAAGTTATTGAATTTTAGGATGAAAATGAGCCGTTCGCACCATAGTGCGGCGGACCCTCAACGGGTTGTAGCGCCGGAGATTGGATTGGATTATTTTATGTGTACATTTTTTAATACTAAAATATAACTTGTTTTGTTTTAGGTATTTTGTAAAAAAAACTAAATTTTATGTAGGTAGGTATAATAAAATTTTATTAAAAAGGCAAAGTTAAAAAAATAAGCAATAAACCACACCACTAATGAAGATACATTAAAAAAATTGAGTTCATTCACAATTTGTACACATAATACATAAAATTTTATAAATAATATATGGCCTATGCATCTTGTGCATTAAGTCAGTTACTTATTAATTTCATGTGTACCTGTATAAAAGTAAAAAGAGAGCAACAATATTTTTAAGAAATTGTAATAAAAAAATTATGAGACAACAGCGTATACAATTTTTATTGTGTTTTTCAAATTTTATGAAACCTTGCTTAGTATGTGTTGGAAGAAGTTTCACAAAATTTTAAAAATACTGTAATAGAATGTCTCAAAGCTGAGATAACAACATGACAAAGTACCATAAATATGATAATAAATTTATTGTGGAGTATGTTAAGTCACAGTTTGACTCAGATCATATTCACATCCAGTTCACCCACATGTTGTACAGTTGCAGTTTATACCCGCACTGTTTATGATTCTCATTACCTTCAAAAGTGAAAAACGTGAGTTAGAAACCTGGTTGTAAATAGGAATTATAATTCATTTAAAAAAATTACATTAAATAAATAATACATTTTTTAATCCTTACAATGAACCAATGTCTCTGCAGTGTAATGGCTAAGACGATGGACTCACAACTCTTAGAGGTTTTTGCTTCAATTTCTGGTTAGATAACAAAAATATAGTGATTTTTCTGTAGCCTGATTGTTCTGTCATAATATAATATAATCTCTATAATTATTGCACCCCGGAAGTCAAAAAATATCTAAGTATAGGCATTCTTAAATGAGATAGATTTTTAAATGACGAGTGAAATTTCTATCTCACACACAAGATAAATGCAGCAAAAAATCTAAGTTCGTAATATCCCAAACCACGGGCATCTTCAGATCTTAGTAAATCTTAATAAAAAATAGGATTTGTACAATCATTACACCCATTTTCACTCCTCAACTCATAACATTCAGGTGAATGTTTAAAACTGATAAGTAAATATTTTGATTCAATAATATGCATTGAGAAATACATTAAACTAGTAACAAACGCCTTTTTTAATATTACAAAATATTCATTAATAAGCAAAATTGTTGGTCCTGTGTCAATTCCAAGAAAATTCCCAATAGTTGAATATTTATTTGAGCCATTTATAAATTTTTATTATCATAGCCTTTTAATTAAAATTAATTAAATATCAATATTTTTCAAGTAGATGGTACCTACTGTCTTTTTTCTTTTACATAATTGCATGTAATGATAAATATAAATATAAAAAATATGCTAAGCTTATGTCAAATCAATGACTATTAAAATTAAGCCTGGTATAATGCAAACATGATAAAGGATAAGCTTAAAATCTCAGAGACAAAAAGTTTACTGGAAAGGCTTTGAGACATAGGCTATAATTAAAGGGGCCCAAACAACTTTTGACTCACTCACAAGACAGGCAATAATAAGAGAAAGAATGATCAGTGTGAGCAAATGACGAGTTAAACTCGTGAAATCAGTAGTTTGTATACAAACTCTGTGTCCATAATTATCCTAAGATAAAGATATCCTATATAACTACATAACCAAGCTTACGGCTGATATATAGACGAAGACGAAGTGTAGCCCAAAGGACCAAGAATACTTCCTGCGGGACCTGCTCCTCCCATTTCTTCATCCAAACTTTGTTGCATGTGTTTTAGTGCGTTAGCATCCACATCTACACCTCCATTCGTTTTAGAAGTTTCAAAGGATTTAGCAAGGTCAGTTTTAGCTAGCTCACTATCCATTGTGGCCATATACTTGTCAATTATATTACTTTCTTTATATTCACTAGATGCGATTTCGAATGTTACTCTCCAATTCATCGTTACTTCCATATTCGCTTACATCGGAACCAGAATCTAAATCCCAATTATCTTCAGGTATAACTAGGTCTAAATATGTTTTGAATGGCACTCGAGAACTGATCCGCATCGAAGTCAATTTTATTTTTGGACGACGAACTTGGTGAACTGGATTTAGTGTGATCACTAAAAGATACTCCTTTTGTCAGTCCTTTTTTAGTTTTAATTCCTCTCTTCGGTCGCTGAGGCAAATCTGAAGTAGATTCAGACTGATCGGGAAACTCAACTCCTTCGACACCAGAGATGTGTTCTAAAAATTCACTTAATTTTGAAGAAAATGCAGAGGGTTCAGTATCACCATTTACAGGAAAAATTGTTTTTCTCCCGTATCGCTTCTGAACCATACTTTCTAACTCTTTAGGATCCACAAACAGCCACTTATCATCATCGTCATTTGGTAAAAATGGCTCATTTTTCCGAAAATCTTTACTATCTAAACTATAACTACTGATCATTTGTAATATTCTTTCTCCTAATTTCGGGGCAACTTTTAGATAATCAAGATTGTTGGTAAAATAATCCTTCGCACTTTCCAATAAATTGTTGTAACTATTCGATCCCTCGAGAAAATCTTGAAAATAACTACGATTCTTTAGACATAGTAAGTAATCTCTCCAGGCCTTGTTAGAATCCAGATTGTTTGCGGGCTGCGCTTGGGAAACGAGTATCTCAAAACCACAAGCAAGTTTCATACCTAAACTGTGAGATTTGTACTGAGGAGAGTTTGCTAAGGGTAGATTCCATCCGGTTCTTCTGTCAGGTGTAAAATTATTGTGCAGTAACATGGCGTAAAGAAATTTCGTAAACTTCACAGACGTGTTTACCCTATTTTCAGGAGGAAAATATTTCATTGCTCGACATACTTTCATGTCGATGGGATCTAGATTACAGAATGCATGAACTGCTGCTGAGATAAGGCCAGGATCCTCGTTTAACAAAGCTGCTACACCAATAGGAGCGTAGACGGTTGTTTGTTGAAAGCTTTGCTTTATTTTTTCCGGGTACTCATTAATATGCTGAAATATATCATTCTGTATTTCTGTAGATACAAGGTGTTTCTCACTTGAAGAGTGCATGATTTTTAAAGCTTCATTTATCGATAATTCTTTGATATCTTCTGAGATATTTGGTTTTATCAAATGGAGGATACCTCTGTAGAAAAACACCTGAAATATATTTGAGAAATAATTATAAAACAGAAAAAATATTACATTATTTACTAAAAAACTTCACTCTTTTTGAGTTCAAAATCAGGTGACTTTCATTTGTTTAAAAAAAACAGATTATCGTATATTGAGGTTAATCCATGAAGTTAGGCACTAATCACGGAGAACATTTATTTGCGTACACAACATTAAAGATAAAATAAAAGAGGTAGAATTTCACAAAAATCTCCATTATTGCTTATTGAATATCACTTCTATAATAATTCTTCTATTACTTTTTTGACATTGAATTCTGACTATACTTAAGCACCATTTACAATCTAGAAATCGGAAACAGAACTCCATGAACTTACTCGATTGTTACAGTTGCTAGGACTTGCCCATGACGGTAATGAATTTGCAGCTTCAATGAGTAAGAACTCTCCGTCAGAGTCAACAATCCTCGCAACTAAAGAGGTCAGCTTCTTTGTGATTTCTTTCACAATATGAACAATAAACCATTCATCTTCAATGTTATCTCCATAGTGGCATACTCCGTAAATATGTGCTGGCGTGTCTGTTCAAATAAAAAGAGGGTAATTTTTATTTATTAGTAAATATTTCAAATACAGCTTTATAAAAGATGAACTTAATGGTGTATTTGCATAATGATACAACAAGTACAAGATACAACAAAATTTTATAAAGATTAAGAATTCTTTCACAATATGTCAATTCATAAGCATTTTGGTGGAGGTAAGTAATATTAATAATTGATATCCATATTCTCCGCATCGGGAGCGTATATGGAATGATGAATTACAGCATTGTGCGAATTAATGGAATAAAATTCCTTGTAATCTTGTTCCAGTTTTTACTAACTTCAAAAGAGTGTCTTTAATTTATTGCCAAAGCTCCCCATGGAGATGGAAATCACAAGAACTAGAACGATAATAGCATCCTGACTCTCGTTCTAGTCGATTTCCCTGACTCTCGAATACTCTCGGCGAGAATGAAGAGGACCCGATAAATAAAATGAAAGGTTTAGCACTTTATTAAGATCCTTCATACCTGGGTTAGAATCAATGGCCAAAGCATTTATTTTTGACAACCGTTTGTGAATTTTGAATGTATCTTTATGCCAAACATATGTATCTGACAAGTTGTCAATAATTTCTTGGACGTCTTGGTATATATTAGTGATAAATTCATCTCCTGACTGAGGATCACTGAGAAGAGGGAAAATAAAACACTCAACATAATCCTCTTCTCTGATATACTGAAAAACTTTTGAATCCATTTTATATATTGTTAATAATATATATTATTATTAGCTTTAATCAAATCTTTGACTTGCGAATGTCATTTATTACAATAAATGGCAAAAATATTCAAAATGACACTTGCCAAAAACTAGACGTTTTGAAAAGGATTTTTAAAAAAGCAAAGAAAACGAATTGCGAATTACAGACAAAATGTGAGTCTAGTTTTAATTTGACTAACTCCATCGCTCGTCTATTTTTAAATCATTTTTTTAAATTACGTTATGACTTTTTACAGAAGGTCATTGATTTTTATAATACAATTCAAGATTAAAGATTTTTTCTAAAAGCTTTAAAATTTCTTATAAAATTTGCCAACGTCAGACCATTTTTAAGTAAACATTTTAAGAACGCACTCTTTTAAAAAAATGATATTTTAGTTTGTTCTGGCAATGATAAATCAATCAAAACCAGAACCATAGATTCCGTGGTAAAACGTAAAGTGTCAGTGAGAACTGAGAATTAGAATATAAATTTGGCATTGGGCCGATTGGGCCTTGGTTAGGTGTTAATTAATTATATTGCTTTTTTTTCTATTATTGACTACTCAATATTACTTTTAAAAAATGTGGTCTCCGTAATAAAACAGACATCCCAGGAAATATGATTCCCATTAAAATACTTTCACACAATTTCGTTCTTCCTGAATTTAAATCTTGTGTATACTGTTTCCTAAAATTATAATGTGAAGTTAATGGGGATTCTCTATATTTTAAATAATTTTGCAATATGGTCGTGGCTTCATCAACTTCTAAACGATGGCGGGAGTTTGTCGGAATCGATGGATAAGGTCTTATCGCGCGTTTGCAATTGTTGGAATTACAATATTTCTCATACAAATATATTTAGCCTATAAGTTTTTCGCTATAGACATTTCTAGTCAGTCTGAAAATTCAGAAAAGTCGTATTTACACAAGTCATCTATTTTTGTTGAATATGGAGAAAATGGTGGTGTCTCTGCAAGAAAAGCCAGGGATGGGTTGGTGGATGATGAAGATTCTGTCAGAGAAACAGGATCTGTTAAGAAAAAACCGAATTCAGACAAAGAGATAGCAAAAATTTCACAAGCTTTGAAAAACAAATCATCCCTGCGCTTGGAGGAGTTAGATTTTGTACCACAATGTGAAATTAAAACTAAAGAAGCTATATCTGCCATTCACCGTGCTAAAACTCAAAAATGTAAACAGAAAATTGTGAATATCACATGTGCAATACAAAGCGATAACTTTTATGAAAAGTATTTACCAAATACTTGTCCAAATCATGATAAAATAACAAAAAAATCTCTGGGCTGCTTTAAGGATGAGAAAAACTTCCGCTTATTATCAGGATACTACGCCAACTATAAAGAGACCAACAATCCAGAACTGTGCACCGACATGTGTCTTCAGGGGGGATTTCCTTATTCCGGAGTTCAATACTCGTATGTTTTTATATTCATTCATTGTGGGTTCAGCTGCCATGCATGAGGTCTTGGGTTTGATTACCGACGGGGGTCAATATGAAATATTTATTTAAATGTGATTTTCACATAAGAATATTTCATGTGTGATTTCTTGAACTGGCGCTGAAGCATAAGAGTGATCATCTTACTTTCATGTAATAAATTCTTCACTTGGTATACCAATGCAGTGCCCTATGCACAATTGGGTGTGGATAAGGAGAGTATTTGATTTGAATGCATTATATTTTAATGGGAATTGTTTAGGAACTAAGTAGATGTAACAAAAAAAGCATACAATTTGCTGACAATTTCATTAAAATATTGTTTGCTGTGACTAACTTTCTCATTCTAAAAGGAAAATCCAATTCAATGCAATGCATTTAAAGTAACACTATAGGTAATGTGGGCCTAATTTCCAGAACGGAGTGCTTCTGTGGAGAAAATCCACCTCCATCTGCATCCAAGTTAGCAGATTCCTCCTGCAACATGAAGTGCCCGGGTAACCCTCGACAACTCTGCGGAGGCTATTTCACTATGAACATTTATCAAACCGGAATAACAAGTGAGTACTCATGTGTTTTATTGACCCATCTACAAATCTATATCATTTAATTTATATAAAAACCATTCCTTGTGTCTTTAACACCATAATACGGCCGTTGTCAGGTTAAATATGTAACCATACCAGTCTTCAACATTTTAAAAATTACGCAGGGAATGGGTAAAAAATATGCAATCGTAATGATACAAATAAATATTTAGAATACCCTAAACACCAACCTATTGCTTACATTAAATTATAATTATTTATCCCAGTTTTTTTTTAATATGCTATATAATTTTTCTTTTTGCAGAATTCAGTCCTCAAATAGCTTCTGTAACAACTGATAGTACTACAACACCAGTTCAAATAGTTTTTCTATTAACTCTGAATGGGCGTGCAATGCGACAAGTTCGGAGACTTATTAATATTCTTTATGATCCTAAACATTATTTTTATATCCATGTGGATGCGGTAAGATTTTTAATTTTCAAATTAGTTTTTTCTTTACTTACTTATTGGTGGCTTACAAAAGTATTTTGTTATTTTTAGAGGCAAGATTACCTTTATCGTGAACTTCTACATCTAGAAAAGCAATACCCTAAATATAAAACTGGCAAGAAAAAGATATGCAACTATTTGGGGCGGCGCTTCCTTACTAGAAATGTTACTTGAATCCATGAAAGAATTATTGACACTCAGTTGGACTTGGGATTTTGTTATAAACCTCAGTGAAAGTGATTTTCCAGTTAAATCTGTGGCTAAGTTAGAAGAGTTCTTATCAGCTAATAAAGGCAGAAACTTTGTAAAATCCCACGGACGTGAAGTGCAGCGCTTCATACAAAAGCAGGGTTTAGACAAGACATTTGTAGAATGTGATGCGCATATGTGGAGGGTTGGGGATCGTCGTTTACCTTGGGGGCTGCAAGTAGACGGTGGAAGTGATTGGGTCGCTTTGGATCGCAAGTTTGTTTCGTACGTTGCCTCACCACAAAAAGACATTCTACTCTCCGGTTTGATAACTGTTTTTAAACATACTCTTCTACCGGCTGAGTCTTTTTTCCACACAGTGTTGAGAAATTCCAAGTTTTGTAATACATATGTTGATAACAATCTTCATGTAACAAATTGGAAAAGGAAATTAGGATGTAAATGTCAGTACAAACATGTGGTTGATTGGTGCGGTTGTTCTCCGAATGACTTCCGGGTGGAAGATTGGCCCCGCCTTCAGGCGACTGAACAAAGACAACTGTTTTTTTGCCAGGAAATTTGAACCAGTGATTAACCAAGCTATTATATTAAGAGTTGAACAATGGATCAGTGACCCGGTGGAAGAAAGCATACCTAACCTGGATGCATATTGGCAGAGTGTATTTCATTACGCAGATCTCAGTCCACCTCCAGATGATAGTTTGATCACTATATCCGCCAGTGTAACTAGACATAATGCAAAAATGTTATTCCAAGTGGGTTGCAGTATATCGCCAGGAAAGATTTACGAAGTTACTAGCTATCACTTTGGTGATATTTTTAAAGGAAACCTCGTCTTACACGAAGTTGATCTAAAAGGACACGGGACTGTAAAATTGGAAACCTGGTTTAAACACCAGCATCACTTACAACTTGATAGATCCGCCAAAATTTCTTCTCGACTCAAAGTTTTAGCCGTTAGTTCTGACTTTGATCAAAAAGAGCAAATATTCCGAAATGTTGCGCGAACGCTCGGACCATTTTCTGAACCCTCTCTCATGTATCACTTTGTGCCTAGTGTTGATGATCCAATGTTAGCCAGTAATATATCCGTGTTATGGTTAGACCCAGCGGGAAATACTGCTGACTTTAGTGAAGTGTTAATAGAAGAAGGAAATGTTGTTAACTTTATTAAACCAAACCTTAAAGCACCTCTACTGCCTGGGGTTTGGTCTGTTAAGATTATAGAAGACAAGAAGTTTATCGCACAAACCCAGTTTTTAATTACTCCTTTACAGTTCATTTCAGGAAGTGAAGTTTCTCAACAAGAAATAGCAATGTTACACAGTGGATCTGTTACAGGATATAGAGACTTTACCAATCATTTAAATGTTATCAAACCTTTTCTTTTAGTAGACAAAGATAGAATAGCTGCACAGTTAAGATCCGAGTCGAATGCTAAAAGATTTGGATTAGATCTACACGAGTGGATTGATGGACTGGTTTCCAAATTTTATAGTGTTTTGGGAACATGTCTTATTACTAGAGATAACGAAAAGTTTCAATGTGGACAATTAACTATCGAGCCTTGCCACTCGACAATTTGGAGTTCATTTGCTCCAGATCCCAAAACATTTAAAGAGAAAAATCATAGAACCATTGGATCTAAGTAATTAAGACTTGTTATTTCAACTAATAAGTCAACAATTTAATTTAAGCGAACAACTTATATTTGTGTTTTCTATCAAATTTGTGTTTGAAATTTTATCAAGAATGTTTTTATAAAACAGCTCTCAGTTCCGGAGAAATCTGGAGACTATGATTTATGGAGAAAAGGATGCGATCACGTTGCCACGTGCCCTCTTATTACAATATTTCAAATCGTATTTAAATTCAAACCCAAGTAAAAAGCACTAACTTGTATTTTAAGTAGGCTTACTAGGTCATCCACAGTCCATATTTTCATGGGTCTTTGAGGTTTTTGATAGATTATCACGATATTCATATTTTTACATCTTATAAAACTAATTTTTACATCTCATAAGACAAAATTTTTACATTTATGTTAAAAGTGAAAAAAAAATTGTTGAAAAATTTCAAATGTCCGTATTTCGGGTGGTCAAAACATAGATAGCCTAATTTTAAGGTACTCATACTTGTATAAAACTATGTTTATTACCATAGTTCTGATTCAAAATAATTTTTAGAATGTATTATTTACATTTATGTATTTAAAATATCTCATAAATTTCATTGTTAATTTCTTTCCCACTAAAAAAAAAATGAAGCAAAATATTTTTTTTTAGGTTTTAACTAAAATTACTTTTTTTCAAAAGAAAATGATTTGTACAATCTGTTCTGAGTGTATTCATGATGTAATAATTATTGTTAATTTCAGGAAAAACAACACCAGTGATTTTTTATTACTATACTTTGAACGAATATATTGAGAGATGTTTTGAAAATATCTTTTTATAGGTTTATGTATATTTATATTCATTCATATTTTCTAATAATTTTTATTAGTTTATTCATTTTTATATCATTTTATTTTATTAAGAATAATTCATAGTTATACGCAAGTTTGACAATAGTGCGCATTTTTATTTTTAGTTTACACTGCAGAATAAATTGGATTTGGGAATGTCATAATTTATACATTTATAATTTTTACAAAAAGAAAATCAACATCCCTTCCTTTCTGCATAACAATTACCCATAAATAATATTGGCTTTTTTTAGGTATTTCAATGTTTTTTTATATGTTGTGTGTATATTAATTTACAAAATGCTGTATTTTAAAACCTTATTAATTTTCATATCACCACGCAGCAGTGTGAAGAAAACTACCCATGTATTGATAGAAAATATTTGATCTCTAAGCGACTTATGATAGATAATTAAGTAAATCGCTTTTATAACCAATGTGTTTTTTTAATTATTCAATAGGTTGATGATTAATATTGACAATTGAACAGTGTAAACTAAACTTTATTGAAATGAATTTTTATATTTTTAGTTATCATTTATAAGTTCTACCGCAACATTTATACAGTACTTCTTAATATTATGTAAAATCCAGAATACTCGTTTACACTCTAACTAGGTACGTATTATACAATAGATAACTAAATACATTTATGTTTGAGGAAAACTTTTGTTACTTCCAAACTAATAAATGTTACGAATATGTTTATTTGGAATCCTTTTTTTTACCTAATTCGAGTCGAGCAATACATTATTTATTTTTCTTAATAAAAAAAGTATGTACATAATATTATGTTTAAAATCTTTATTTCTTAGTTGATATTTTGCAGTAATAATTCATTAAGTCAATTTACCACTGGAAAAACGTATGTTACTAGAAGTAAAATTCTCTAGGACACAGTGGAAAATGTGGCTTCAAAATTTAATTATTGTGGACAGATTAGACACTTCACTCATTACGTGTTGGCTGAGCAGTGTGACGCTCGGTGAGACTGCCCTCAAAACAAAGTAGCTATTTAAAATCTACCCAATTCCTTTCATTTACCCATGCTTTGGCGAGATGAGAAAACAATGATAAAAGGAAATGATTGTGATTCTGTAATTGTCAAAATAGTACTTCAATGTGCTTCGCCGCAGCACACATAAATAAAAAGATTTTGCTTAATCTTAAAAGCTGCACCATGCTGCTGTCACATTGCGAGTGTCTGCGTGGTGTGTCCATAATTACAGTCCACGACGACCCTGTTATTCTTTTAGTTTTCATTGATAGAATTTTAGAATCTCTACATACCTGGAATCACTTGGAATAATAATTTATAACATATCTTTTACATATTTCCCGCAGTACATTCAAGTAGTGTAAACTATGTTTCTATATATATTGTAATGATACCTGTGTTATACAAATTATATGTACCAGAATTTTTGAGCACAACAATGACAAATGATGTGAATTAATAGTAGTAGTAAATTGATTTTGAAAATTTAACACGCATCAAAATGGTTAATAACACCTGTAAACTCTATAGCATCTGCAATGACTATAATAAATTTCTGTAAGGGTGTTATTACATACGCATGACCAACGTCCATCTATTGGTGTAATAGCAGAAAACTGATCGATGAACGAAGGAGGGAATAGATGCCCATCGATTGTCCATTGATTTACGCTGATCAATCGATAGTTCTTGCATCTAACGACTGTTTCCCCCTCATCGGTCGACTTTGTCTGATCCCATTTTTCTATCGATCAACGTCGATCGTGCGTATGTAATAACACCCGAATATTTTTTTAAGTGTATTTTTAATTTATCAGAAAATAAACTTTTTATAATCAATAACAATAAGTCTTAGTTTGAAGAACTGTTATACCGTGCCATTTTTTCTTAATAAATCAGTTTATTTTACCAATACACACGTGTTTTTAATATTCTATTTAGATTGAAAATCTCTCAAAAATTAGACTTTAGAACTGAGTACCTACTATGATTCTTCTTATAAACTATTGCTGACTTGGAAGAAAAACACAAATTATTAACATAAGACGTAATAAATATTTTTTGTCTTATTTACATATTTATTTATCCTTTGTGCAGTGTTTTAGAACCTGTAATTGAAGATATGTAGAAAATATTAGTATTTTTGTTTTTATGGTAAAAACCATTTACCATTCCGCACCATGAATACTATACTACACTAAGTCTTGATTTCCAAAATCACTCGCATACGAGTGGAGGTTGTTAATTTAATTTAAAAAAAAGGCATGATTTGTCCAAAATAAACTGAAAATACCACATTAAATTTTAAATAATCCAATTTCAATGAAACGGTACCGAAATAAAATCACATTTTTGCAATTTCCCAAAAGTTAACTTTTTAAAATAGTGCAGTTTGTTTATTGAATTACCGGATAATTTGAATAGAACTATTTTTAATAAAAATCGCTTCAAGAGTACATTTAAAGAGAGGCTAGATTACAAGTCGTCCTGCAGCTACTAAGTGCATAGACTATTGCAATTATTCTAGCCCCTAATAGTTGTTGAACAGATTTTTAGTGTTCTGAATACATAATATAAAAGATACATTGGTTTTACAACTCATATTGCAGCTACTAATTGCATGTACGGTTGGGATCCTAGCCCTCTATTTACAAATTATATACTATGGATTTAAATTTTAATAGAAAGAAAGGATGTATTTAAATAACTGTATCCGAGTATTTGAAGTAGTGTGTAGGAGACTAGACCACAACTCATCTGCAGTTACCAACCGACGTAATTTAGGATATCAATTTTTTTTCTACAGAACTGCTCCTAAATTTATTTATTTTTAAACTAAAAAACCCTTTATTTTTATCAGGTGGCGCATTATGCAAATTATTATCAAGTGTATGTATGTGATTTTCCAGGGAATGTCTCTTCAAAATTCACAAACATATTTTCGGCAGTCATAGCATTAAAACAATGGGAAGTATAGGTATTTTAAATAAATAAACTAATTTCTTTTTTTTTTTTTATTCATTAAAAATAGGCTTTAGTATGTTTAACATCTTTGACAAAACAATATATTTTAGAATTTAGATAACTAATCTTTTATTTTAAAAATTCATCTCATTGAAATTATTTGTTGCTTTCCAATATCTACTAGCTTATAGAAGTCGGCAGAGATGTGAGAACGCCAATAACGGCAGCGACCCCAAACAATAGCGGGGAAATTAGGTGAACTTATTCCTTGTAATATTCTTGCTACAGCTCTCCCAGTAAATGTACAATCACGATATGTCGCCAACAATCCACGTACATCCATTATTACTTGCTCTTTATTAACAGGTCTCTCATCTAATTGTATGTCAGTCTGCAATGAAGCTTCTCGTGCAAAATAATCTCTAATTGTTTCTTTTAATTTGTTTGAATGTTCTTTATACGTAACTTCATCTTTATCTAGTGAACATTGAAATATTGTTGGAAAAGATACAGAGAATAAAGCCTTGGAGACTTCTTGAAGCTGGTGTAACATGGTCTTTTCCTGAAGTTGTGTTCTCACAAATAATGAATCCAGAGCGGTATCCAATTCTGCGGATGTCAAATCACCCGGAGATTTTACTCTGAAACCGAGGTTACTAAACTCTACTCGCAGCAAGGACTTTTTTGGCAAACCATTATGTTTATCCCATTCCAAGTTCTTCAAGTGATATTTCACTACACCACTCTCCCAGCCAATAGCTGCTGCAACTTCTATCACACAAAAACTCCAGTATTCCATTTTTGTCTAACGCAATACCTCTATTCTTCCGTAGTGCAAGAGCCATTGCAAGGGGAGGACATTTCTCTGCAGCTTTGAGTAAAGGAGCTGCTCCCCCGTATGATATAATTTTACACATTATGTAAACATTACTCAAAACTTTGGCAAATTTATTTGAATGCAATTCTAAATAACATAGCAAAGTAGCTATGTTTTCAGATGGTACATCAAGTTCATTTACGGTTTCGTCAACTGAAAATGCTACTTCATGACCTTGGCACTTAAGAATATTACCAGCCATGTCAGGAGACTCACTCTTCATCATTTTGGCACACCCACATGGCAAGAAAACTTTTTGCAAAAGTTTCCTAATGACGTGTCGTTCTATGGTGTTAGCATGTATGTGACGTAACAACTCATCTCTATCCTTAGATTCGCGGTCTATAAAAACATGGCAGTGGGCAGGTAGGCCATCTCTTCCGGCTCTGCCTACTTCCTGTACGTATGACTCAAAACTTCCCGGCATATTGTAATGTATAACTCCTCGAATATCCGACTTGTTGATACCCATTCCAAAAGCTACAGTAGCAACAACAATCCTAAGTTCTCCGCTCATGAAAGCATGCTGTACTTTTTTCCTTTTAGCAGCTGACATACCGGCATGATAAGATTCTACGATCCAACTGAATCTCTTACGCTTTTTACTTCCAGCACTCTGACTATCCTGAGTTAATGTCGGTCTAGATCCTTGCATCGAAGATCTTATCAGACTTGCCACTCTTTCACACTCATCTCTTCTAATGCAGTAGACTATTACAGAATTACATTGTGAAAATCGCTCGGATTCTAGAAGTTCCAGGAGATAATGATCCCTTTGGGAATCTCTGGAAACTGTTAAAATAAGATTGTCAGGTAAGGGCTTATTAGTTATAACTCCCGCAACCCTATCAGTAATTTCCAAATGCTGCACAATTTCATTGATTGTTGGCTTGGTGGCTGTAGCTGTAAGACCCAAGACACAGTTTACTCCCATCTTTTCTCTTAAAACGCGACATATCATCAAATAGCTTGGACGAAAATTATGACTCCATTGAGAAACACAATGTACTTCGTCGATACATGCAAATGCAATTGGTGCAACTGTCTTAGTATTGCACCAAACCCTGTAGACTTTTCACCAGCAACTATAGCTTCTGGTGAAATTAACAAAATATGAACATTACCACTTTTTATCAGATCAATTATTTTTTCACGTTGAGTAGGCGATTGATTTGTATGTAAACAAGCCGCATTTAAAAATTCAGGCATACTTGTCACTTGATCTTCCATTAATGATACTAAAGGAGAAATAACGAGTGTGATACATTTATTATATTGAGCGTAAAGATATGCTGGTAATTGATAACATAAAGATTTACCACTTCCAGTTGACAAAGTGACTAACGTTGAGAGCCCACTGAGAATTCTCATAACAGCTATTTCTTGACCACTTCTAAAATCATTATGCCCGAATAAATTTAGAGCCCTTTTTACTTCCTCGGGTGTATCGACTAAAATTCCCTCGGAGGTTAGTTGGTAGACAGGTTCTATTTTAACTTTGGCAGTTACTGTAGAAGTCAAAGGAGTAGCAAGCAGTTTAATAAATGACTCCGGTATATACTGAGTTTCTTGTATTTTTTTCTATGGATCCGGAAGTCTGACTAGGCTTTGCTTCATCATGTTTGAAATCTTTTTTTTCTACACATTCATATTTAATATTTTCAGATATCCTGGGTATTTTCTCAGTATCCTCCAATGATTCGGCATCTTGAAGTGATATGTATGGGCTTTTTTCTTCTTGACAATCGCTAAGCGCCAATAAATCAGAACCTCTACCAGATGTGCAGTAACGAGACATGTGCCCTGGTTGACCACACTTAAAGCACTTTAAAATACCTCCTTCAGGAAACTCGGGAGTATTATGAAGCATCTTTTTTTTATTTTTCCATTGCTGCTTTTTATATTTAGAGAAATTTATTGTCTTTTTACCTCTGGCATACACTTTTTTTTCCAAATTGATACGGACAAAATTTTCATTTAAACTACCATTGTCAATTTTCTTCTGCATTTTTTCAGCTTCACTCAAATTTTTTAGCTTTAATTTTTTGCTTTCGCCTTTTAATTCTCTAGGAGTATCTAATGCAGCAGCTAAACCATCGACTAAATTAAATTCTCTAAGTATTGATGACTTGATCGGGAAACGCGGAAAGGATATTTCTTCTTCTCCTATAGAATAATTTTCTAACTCACTCTTTGCATCTACTAAAGTTTCTTCGTAACATTTACTTTCTGATACTGATGAATTGATCTTTTTAGTTCTCCTAGATCTTGTATTAACCTTTTTAACAATGTTTTCATCACATTCGCTTTCAGATGTGAGTCTTTGTCTTTGGGATTCCTTCTTAGACCTAGCATTTCTCTTACATTGTCTCATCAACTCACGGTTTTTCAAGTTATCTTGATTTCCTTTTGTCAATACTTTCTTCTTATTCCGAAGTGTTGATTTTCTTTTCTTCATATCAGCATTCACATCGAGTTTGTTTTCAAATTCATAGCTTCATTTGAATTTTCTTCGGGGATAAATTCTAAAGTCTGAGATTTACTTTTGAAAGAATCCTTTATTCTTTCATTATCAAGTTTACATCTTTTAACAACTGGCCTTATTTTTCTGTATTTATTTGGCTTACTGTTCTGTTGTTCGGCTTCAGATTCGCTGTTTTCTACAAAATCAGAAAGGCAGGAATCATTAGTCGAGGGAAATAGTGGGCAGACTGCCAAGTTCTTTAGCCCATAAGATGCAGAAATGCTGGTCTGGGGAACAGAACTTGCAGCTTTTTCTGTGAATAAGGGAGTATTTTGAGAAGAAAAATCCGAAGATTTAGAAGTATCAGCCTCATCATTTACTGGTGAAAATGCATCGCTACATCTACTGAGCCAGCCAGGATTGATGTTTCGAACTGTAGACATACGTTTCGCCATGACACTTTGTATTGGATTTATAGTATTGACATTCATATTAGAGTTCTTATTCACCTCTATATTTTGTTTGACTTCAATCGAAATATTTACATCGATATCTTTTACGTCTGAAGACAGACTTTTGGATTCTATTTTGGTTTCCTCATCCATTTGAGATACTTTAGATTTACAGAATGAAAGTGACTTTCGTGGATTTCTTTTATTAAATGTGCATCCTTTAAACAATTCTGAAGAAATATTTTTTTGAAAACCCTTGTTCATTGTATTTGTTTTTTTAGCTTCAACTTTTTTCTTATTCAAGTGATCTCCCCAGACTTTGCTTTTAGCTGATTGTTTTTTTTCACTACTACCCATCAATTTTTCAATTTGATCTGCTGTCGGTATTGCATGAAATACACTGTCTTCGTTTAAGCTGTCAGAATTCATTTCTAAGGCATTTGATACATCAAATTCACTAAATGTCATGTTAGTTTCTTCTGTATCTAAAGAAATATCCATAAGCGATGATTCAAGTATTTCTGATTTCATATTGAAGTAATATTTATATGCATATCGCACTTCGTGAGTAGCTTCTTTGATATCATACTTCGAAGGAACACGACCATTTTCTTTTACAAAGACTTTCTCCCACTTTTTAACTATTGCTTTGTACTTGATGTATGATTTATTATCATTTAAATTTAAAGACGTATCCATGGCAGCTTTCTTTTGGCTTAAAGTGGACAGTGGAGTTTACTGGATGCTACCTAGATGATGTCCGATTTTTTAAAACCTCCCAAATTAGTAAGTTTTGACTAACGGTTTCAAGCAAGTTTCAAGGTACACAGGAACGCGGATATAATCAAATATTTAGATTTGGTCGAGGGTACGGATTGAAACAAGGTTTATAGTTTTGAGTTAGTTTGACCACAAACGCAACACAGATACCTATCTCTGTCATCTCTAGGCATCCTAGATCTAGGCGAAGACTGGCGAAGGCGTTAGTCCACAGATTATCGTTAGTCGTTTGCGTTGGGTCGTTTCGTCCGTTTCGTCATTTGACCACACGTTTGACGTTTTCTTTTGTATTTAATTTATTGGTTATTATTTCAATCCCGCGTATTTTTCTTAAACACCATAGACAAGCAAATGACCAAAGATAATACATCTGACTTTTTCTTCTTCTTCTTTTTTATGGCTTTTCACCGCACCGTGGGGTGTACTAGCCAGCCAGCCTCGAGTTGTATTTTTTATTTGCTACATTTAAATATTTACATACTATATCAGGACCCCACAAGTGATAAGGTGATCTTTGATTTCCATTAATTTGTGATCGTCTTAAGGATGACCTATATGATATTATGCATAATACATAATAGAATCGACATTGGCATTATATCGATATCAAGATGAAAAATACCGATATTTTGAGACCGATAATAACTTTCATAATAAAAGATCGTAGCATATAATCGTAATATCAGTGCTTTCAAAATATCGATATTAATTATGCTGATATCAGTCAGTGGTATTATCGATATCTGATATTTGTAAAAAATCATCATGAGGCATCATCAATATCCGATATAATTTATCGATAAGAAAATATCGTATCGATATTAATATTGGCCGAGGACTAAAAAGAAGTTAATCGATTTAAGATTGGCGACGAAAATCGGAGCCTGAGAGCTCAAAAACTAAAGCTACTCATATCTCATATTTATGGTCGTCATGATGCCAATGTTAGTAAAAGCAGAGTAAAATAATAAGGTAAAATAAAGGATAAATAAATATTTTATTATTTATTTAAAAAAAAACAACGTAGCGTAGGTACCTACTGAACATTAGGTATCATTTTAGTTCTTAGCTGTGCCGCACGATTAATAAACTAGCATGTAAATAAAAATAATAATAATATGCTAAAGCAAGATGGCGGTAGTGTAGTGTGTGTCATTTTGTAGGGAAATCATGCCAAATCGGTAATATTCTGCGAACGCAATTAGGTTAAGGTTCGCTTAATAAATTCAATTTTTTAAAGTAATTCAATCCAACCAAAAATTATCTCTAATTATGACACATTTCAGAAATATTGAAATGCATCTTAATTGTCATTTTCTGTTTCAGGTTTTTTAGATCTCAAACTAACCTTTCTTATGTACACACGAATTTACAAGACATGTAATTTGTCAAATCAACTCCATCTTAAATAATAAGCTTAATCTGAACATTATGTCAGACAAAGAAAACCAAGCCCTCGAATGTATGAGGCAAAAGCAATGGATTCAAGCGTCCCGAATATACGATCAAATATTGGGTACCAGCTTTGATTTCAAAGTGCCCCGAGAGAAGCAGATATCATGGTTAATGAATCGCACAGAATGTAACTTAGAATGGTCACTTCTAAGCGGCGGAACACGCCACGAAGCAGTTATTCAGGACTGCAGAAAACTTATAAAGATACTAAACGACTCTGACAATCCCAACGTCGGAGCTCGAGTTCGGAGGCGTCTGGTGCATTCTTTGTTCAAAATGAAACGATATAACGAAGCGGAACAAGCGTGTCGCGAATGGATTACCTCGACCAACGGACCTCACAACAATCCAGATATATTAAAAACTCTAGAAAGGTTAAGAACAGTGTTGCAGATGGCAAATGGTCAGAAAAATAACCAAAGGGTCTCCCAGCAGAAGCTAGATGACGAAATGCTTAGTTTAGACACGAAGCTAGAAGAATGGGCTGTTGGCCTTCAGAACGCTGACAAGAGCAAAAAGCCTGTGCCTGTTACGAGCACTCAGAAAACAGTTGTGCCCGGAGCTAATACTCCCGATGCCCAAGTGAGTAGAATAGCCAGCAAACCTGAATGTAAGAAATCTCCAAACAAAACGTCACCCGATGTAATCAATTTTCAGAAACAAGTGGAACAAGTTAGCAAACAGACCGAAGCGCCATCATGTTCTTACTGTGCTCTGACATTTAGTGACCGTGCCGCCCTACGTGCTCATTGCTCTACGCATGAGCACCAGACTATCATCATGTCTGATGAAGGTTAGTACTTTTTTAAATTCCTTTCAGTTGCCTGCAAGTTTACTTTACTATTACTATTACTATTTGTATCTTGTCTTATCCACGTTGAAAATCCCTTGCCATATAAATTATTTGTTGTAACCACCTTAACATCCTAAAGAATGCCTAGCAACTTAGATATTATCTATTCGATTCATAATAATGGTAGCCTTTGTGGTAATGATAGGCTTTATGCTGGATTCACACCACGGACGCTCCCAGTGAGATCACCAAAATTTAAGAGTGACTTCTCATGCCCAGCCCGGGTGTTCTGTGATGTTATTCTTCTCTTTAATTTGTGCTTCCGGGCCTATTGAGATGAGTAGGTTTTTTAAAGAAATTGTGCAATCTCGTGATATTTTGTAAAATTTGTAAATTATATTTTCATTGAAGCCTATGTGGTTTGTGCTTGAAAATAGGAATCGAGTTGTGGGGGAGTGGGGATTCAAACTGGGGATCTCTAAACTAATAAACCGCGCGATACCATTGGACCTCCACCAGTTCTGAATCTCAATTTTGTTTATATTGGTTAAATAAATATGTTCATTAATTATGTTATTAAGTCTAAAATAGTTTTCCTTATTGTATTTTTGTCATAGTTCAATGTTCTCATGACTTGTGATTTTTTATGGTAGTCGTTTTTTCTCAAAGTACATTGACCCTCTAATCCCCAGACCCAGAACACATTTTTTACAAAATGCTGCATGTTTCTCAGGCCTGTTTTCTGTATAATGTAATATAAATTTCCTAAATAATAGGTAATAATATTACAGTTTGATTCTAACTCTTTCTATATTCTTGTATAAATCTGTAAAAATTTTATCTCTAAAGGCGTTATTATAATCTAAGCTAATATCTCTGCATGCACTTCTCCCTACGCACAAGCTTAAATTGATGCATGTTTACAATGTAAGATTCCTTTTTCTGATGGGTTAGTTCTTACAAAACATAATAAATATGGAAAAATAACTCCCCAATATACAATAATATTCCTAAAATGGTGGGGAAAAAATACAGAAGTTTTTTGGGTTCAATACAGAAACGTGTTTTGAAAACCTGGTTATTTAGACATGAGTTTTTGCATTAACGGGGCACTTTCTGACTGGGCACGGAACATGACTATCTATTCTGCCTAGCTTTTTATTACTACAGATAAATTAGATGCAAATTATATGTTCTTAGTTAGAAAAATGTATTTTGATAACTTAAAAACTCTTTACAATTCAATTAACTATGAAATACATGATGCAACTTTATGTAATATTTCCAAAACACAAGTTCGTAAGCTCCCAACATCACATATAACAGACTTTATAACTAAAAAGTCCTTTAATAATCTGAAAATTAATAGTGTAAAGAACAATTATATTATTATTAACACTTGAGTGTGTCTAGATTTTTACCTTTATCTACTAAAACATACTGATTTTTTAAATCTTGTTCCGCCATATTAATTTGTATGACATTTACTGTCAATATAGAGTGGCAAAAATTATAAACACAAATCGACTGTTTTGTTTCAATTGTAAAGTGTATTTTAGTGTGTACATCTCTCTTTGAATTTTGATTTTAGCTTGAAATAATTTCACTGAAAAATCAGCTTGTGACAAATAAATAAAAATAATTTTAAAATACCAACAAGTATTTTTTGGTGCAGTCATATTATGGATATAAAACAGTGTTTCTGTTTGGTCTTTGCTTAAAACATTTATTATCAATAAGTATTGTATTTTGAATATCAATATAAGTACCTAGTTAATGAGTGTGGTCCTTTTTTAGTATAATATTATGATCAACAAATTCCAAGAAGTTGTTATTTAAAGTTTCATGTTTCGATTCTGCAGAGTCTGTTATTAATTTATTTTTATTGTAAACATGATAAGCAATCCCTTCGTCTTGTGCTTCTTTAATGGGACAAATATGTAACAATAAGATTGTGTTGAATATACATTGATTTATTAATTAAAATATTTCATTGCAATAAATGAGCAGTGCATTCATTTTGTTAATTAAATATATATTTCCTTTTATCTTACACAATGTTATGTCTTTAACTTAACGTGCTATACATTATTTTCATGCAAAAGCAATAACATTGAAAAAGAATGAATGAAATCAAAGTAAAATGAATTTTTCTAATTTATTTTTAAAAACTGAGTATATTTTTTTTTATGCTTTATCCTTTACAGATGTTTTTCTGGGTTATTATGCCGTGTTTGTGGGCGTTGTGTTGCTGACTTTTTGGAGTACATTGCAGTGTCCATCATCAGGGCTGATGCCTGCCTTCAGCAACACAAAGCCCACAACACGGCATAAAACACCCAGAAAAACATTTGTATTCTGAAGGCCGTGAAAACCTACAAACTTTGATTACTTTATCCTTTACTCAAAACATTACTTCAATTAGAGGTTTGAAATGTGCAACAACGATATGATCAAGATAAACTGCATTTGGTGCACCATCAGGTGCGGATAAGGAAAAGGAAGGAGTTGAATTCCACTGCCACGATGAAAGAATACTCGCTACTTAATAAATATAACATTTGATAATAATAGTGTCATGTATAGGTCGAGATTGGAAATGGCGGCCACCTCCTCGAGGCTACACAGCCGACACGTATATCCTGTGCGAGGGCTGGGAGTCGCAGGACAGTTCGGGGGCGGAGAGCGGCTCCTGCAAGTATGGGGCGCAGTGCGTGGAGGCGCACGGCCCTGAGGAGCTCGCCGAGTGGAAGGAGAGGTAAATATCACACTCCAGAATAAAAACCATTCACTAAACTCAGAATTCCATACAAAGCCTTTCTCTCATAACTCGTTGTTATAGAAGGCACCGACAATCGCTATTTAGTTTTACTAATTAAATAAGTTAAATTGACTAGTTACAATACATTTAGAATACACAATATTGTAACTGAACATGAATGATCAAAATTTTTGCACTTGGAGCACCAATGCTGTGCACCATTGGGTGCAGATAAGGGAGAGTAGAGTCATAGTAGTACTAAGGAGGCTAAAGCTCTCCAAGAGCTGTTTGACCATATCGACGGTCCCAACGTATACTGTCGAATCTGAAAAAAGGCGATTTTCGTTTTATTGTTTTAAACTGTCCAATTAATACATCAAAAAAATAAAAATTATGTTTTCAGGAATTTTTTTTTTGCTCAAAAAAATAAAAATTATGTTCGATAAAACAAAAAACCCCCATAATTTAAGAGTATGTAAATTTTTTTCAAAATTACTATTTGATAAAAAATTACTGTTGAAAGTTGCCAATAACAGCACAAAAACACATAGTTAACATATGAAATTAAAATTTTGGTATGTTTCTTAATCTATATAATGAGCGCATATGTACCAAATTTAAGTATTTAATTTTTTCAAGATCATTAAAATCTGAGATAGTGAGATAAAAATCTGTGTTGATTTTGAATAGGTCAGTAGCAAATGCCGATAAAAGTCTGGAAAAATGTGAAAAATTTATATAGAATTTTTGCACAATTTCATTTTAGGTTTGGGGCTATTATTTTTAATGTGTAATAAAACGATTTGAAAATGTGTAAAAAAAATCCATTGAGCTGTCAGCCAAAGAAACCATCAGGTATAATATTTTTAATCCTTAGCATCTGTGCACTTTTTTCTTGGACTTAGCTGAACACAAGGAATATTAGAATGAGAAAAGACTCGGGTAAAATGTTTTTCAAAAAAAGGGGCTCTATTCAAATTATCTAGCTTAGTTATATTAATAAAAAATAATTTATTTGCAGATTTGAATACCGAAAGATGAAAATGCAAAGGGCGTTTGATAAAGAGCTCTATGGCAAAAGTTATACAGGTAACTTGAAATACATGCGTATGTCTATGCTATTATTTTGCATCATTCAAATTTATTAACTGTTGAAATATATTTTAGAGCAATTGCTTGAAAAATGGATTCAAGCAACATCTCCGGAAAAAGTGATGCGGGAAAAACTTGATGGCATAGAAGAAACATGCTCAGCAGATTTAATTACTACCGTATCTTCTAAAGTCAGTAAAAGGGATTGGACTTTTGTACTAAAGACCAAAAGGTTGCTCAAGGCCGTTGCCTTGCTGCAAGATGTACACAGAAATCACTTTGTTCTGAAGCAAGTCTTTCCTGGAGAACCCAAGATCAACAAGAAAGGAAGAGACACCCATAAAGTTGTGGAGGCAGAGTTGACATCGGACCAAGAATGGACAGCGTCCCATGTAGACAAGACTCTAGAGAATCGAGATCAGGGCCCCACGTTAGAACATCGTATTAAAGTGGTTTTTTCCACAGACATTTATGGTACGTTTCGGCAGTCAGTTGTATTTGATCTCGGTGGTGAACCAGTTTTAGTTAAACACTTGTGTGTAGATGTCGTCCCAGTTACTGATGCCGATAAAATCAAGGAAATACGTAAAGAAATGGTCCTTTCAGTTAGTGAGCGGTGGGATGTTACAAACACTGATGTAGTCGCTTTTAGTTCTCCTGTTTACCCGGGTTTGCCAACACCCCATGGATCTGATACGTGTGAAAGGGATCGCGATCTTTTGAATGCATATCCAGCGCCACGAGTAAACAACTTGTGTCTCACTCAGTCAACAGTTACAGACAAGCATTTGACTCGAAATAATTATCAGACGAGAATGCACGAGTTGCTGTCTGTAGAAGAGATGGCACGATACGAACAGGTGGCTCGGTATAATGTAAATTGCAAGCTCCGAGTAGCTCCCAGTTACCTTTTGGCTCCATCAGGTATGGCAACTTCTACGGCCAAATACGCACACTCGGGAGAACTGTTTGCACTTCTAACACTCGGGAAAGATGTGTCGGAAGACACATCAGCTGGAAGACTAATTTTGAATAATTGCACAACCATTCTGCTTACGGCGCCACTTGTAGCAGGCGCTACTGGGAGACGGAGAGTATATGAGTCCCTCATAGAAGATAAGGGTAAAAACATGATCTACCTTCGACTCTCTGCAATAACAGTAAGAGAACTAGGTATGCGAGCTGACACAGACTTCGCTGCCGATGTTCAATTCCAACTGAATAGACTAACTTATTGCGAATGGCACTACGCCATAGACAAGATATCAGACTACAAACTAATATTCCCCGATATACTGGAACCCAACATTCCTTGGAGCCCGTTTCGTCAGTGGGATAATACATTAGACTCTCGTCTCAACACTAAACAGAAAGAGGCAGTATTAACTATTACAACCCCTGTTGGTATACCTGTACCTCCCATTCTTATAATCGGACCTTTTGGTACTGGAAAAACCTACACTTTGGCTCAGGTTTGTATTCAATCAAATATTTGGTGCATTCAATGGGTGTTTTGAAAATTGTACTGTAAAAAATTTATGCATTAAAAAATATTTTATGTCATTTTTATTGAGTCAGCGTTAACGTTGTGGAATAATATATTAAATTATAAAACACTTTGTTTTAGACCACCGAGTTTTTATTTTTAACAGAACAGTTTTATTATGTTCGAAACTAATCTTGTTCAAAATAAAAACTCAGTGTTTTATTTATATAATATTTTATGTCAAACAACATTTTGAGTGTGTCCAAATACATAAATTGGCTGTTCAATTTTAACAACTTGGAAATGTTTTTTTTAGGCTATAAAACAATTGCTCCACCAACCAGAAGCAAAGATATTGATTTGCACACATTCAAACTCAGCTGCAGATCTTTACATCAAGGATTACCTTCACCCATGGCTGGAGAGTGGTATCACAGAAGCTCGCCCACTGAGGGTATACTACCACAAAAGATGGGTCACTACTGTCGATCAAGTTGTTCAAAAAGTAAGACCGACAAATGAAAAGCAGAATAATTATTTCGCTTGTTGTTTGAATTGTTTATTTATTTACATATTTTCCACAGTATTGCTTGATTGAGATGAATAATGGAGTAAGGAATTTTAGACTTCCCACTCTTGAAGATATATTAAAACACAAAATTGTGGTGCTCACCCTCTCAATATCAATTAATTTGGCTGCATTGGGATTGCCTAAAGGTAAAAACGCTTTCGTTAATTAATTATGTATTTGAAATGTTTATTTGTAAAAGAAATTGATAAAATAGTGTATAATTTCAGGTTACTTTACTCACATTTTACTGGATGAAGCCGCACAAGCAATGGAGAGTGAAGCCCTCATGCCCCTGGCACTAGCTACCCCAACCTCCCGTATAGTGCTCGCCGGCGATCACATGCAACTTAGTCCAGAGTTGTTTTCTCAATTTGCTAAGGAAAGAAATCTTCATATATCTCTTTTAGAGAGACTCTACGAACACTATCCGTCTAATTTTCCATGCAAAATTCTTCTTTGTGAAAATTATCGAGCGCACGAAGCTATCATCAACTTTACTTCTGAGCTATTCTACGATCAAAAACTAATTGCGAGTGGTAAACAACCGAGGCACGAAAAGTTTTATCCTCTAACATTTTTCACTACTCGAGGTGAAGATGTACAAGACCAGAACTCCACCGCATTCTATAACAACAGTGAAGTGTACGAAGTAGTGGAGCGGATTTGTGAACTCAGGCGGAACTGGCCACCAGCATGGGGTAAAGTGGACGAACAAAGTATTGGAATAATGACTCCATATGCTGATCAAGTGTTCCGTATCAGATCGGAACTACGAAAGCGAAGAATGGGAGGAATATCGGTTGAGCGAGTTTTGAATGTTCAAGGAAAACAGTTCCGGGCTGTGTTTCTATCCACAGTACGAACTAGGAGAACGTGTCAAGCGGCGTCAGAATTAGATTATGGTTTCCTATCAAATAGAAAATTACTAGAGTCTTTTTGGTATCACCTGGACTCTTCTCAGATCTCAATTGGACGGAGTTGAACTCAAAAAAACGTACACCCTCAATCCATTAGCGCCAGAATTTGTTCCTAGAGCTTTAAAGCCAGAAGCTTACATAAACGTTCAGTCAGCTCCACCACTTGTACCTCCTAATATAGGACCACCTATTCCAATGCCAATATCTCAGATCAATTCTAATAACAGGCTACCGAATGCTGGACAAATTCAACCAATAATCAATGCCGGAAATACTCCTATTGTTCCTTATCCAGTATTTTACTATCCCACAGGTTCAAATCAGCAAGCGCCTCATGGTAGCAACGTATTCCCTATGAATAGAGCTCCTCCTCAAGCCAGTGCTCCGATTCCCAATGTTCCCATGTCGTATCCTCACCAAGCAAATCCTTCCATAAACCCTTGGACAGTGAACTCCTTTCCTTTACCGTCACCTAATGGTCGCAGCACACCCACTTGGCCGTTGAAACAATCTCAGAAGAAGCCTGTCGAAATTCTTCCTACTATAAATCCATCTCATCGAGTACTTCATGCTGGTATGGTTGCTAATCGATCTAATATTGGACCTCAACATATTATGGCACCTCAAGCGATTGTCCCTAATAAAACTCAACCTTTTATTCCCTTGCGACCACAGCAAAGGATCAGTCCTGACACATCGCCCATTCCTACTGGTTTTACATCTGAAAATTTTATCACCGATATGAATGTGCCAGCATTTTTACGCGGTGGTCCTAATTCTCAGAATGATAGGCTTCCATATCCACCTAATGCCTCGAAATTTCAAGATCAGAATCGTGCAGTTAGTCATCAAGAAAAAGAGCACATCCAATTTTTGCAAAATGTTCACTTTCCGGAAAGAGGACCCCCCCCACCCAATAAGAATCTTTGCGACATCCAATCATTGCTACCGCCTCACATAAGTCTCCAAGATGCGGGACAAGATGCACAGCTGCAGTGGTATTATCACCTGGTGGATACCCAGGGAATAGAATCTGCTAACAAATTTTTCAATACGGTATTCAAGAAAAATACACTTCCAGCACTGGAATCCTTTTTACCTTTGAACGATATGCCTAGAAATGCGGAAGATGTTTTCTCGGAAAAGATGCTTCATCATAACCAACAGTTTGTTAATTACAACATGCCCAATGGACACGCACACCCAGCACCCTCTAATGAAAGCGAGAGGTCGTGGACTTTACCAGATACAAAACCCAATGTTTTGAGCCAATTTATAAATAGTAAACCCTTTAACAGAGAATTTGAAACTTCGGTGATGTTCGGCGGCAATGCGTACAATCATAATCCTAACCAGCGGGAAGAAAATCCACTACCGTCGAGAAATTTCCCGCCTCCAGACCCTGTTATTGATTTACCTTGGCAGACCAACAAGCCATTTGTACAGTCTGTGCCCCTGTACCGGCGGCAAGCGGGGCAAGCCAGCTCCTCCGGGCAGAGCGAGGGGCCCATGGGGCACAACCTGGTGGAGCCTCTGGACAAGCAGAACACCAGCACGGGAGCCTTCGCGGGCTACGCCAGGGCCTTCAGCCTCCAGCAGGCCGAGCCCGCGCACCCCGCCATGGGGATGCTGAACCGGGTGGCGAACATGGTGGGCATGGCCCCCATGGCGGGCGGCATGATGGACTGCCGGGTGCCGCTGTCGCAGCAGCAGCGCCTCCAGCAGCAGATCAACGCCGAGTTCTCCCGCCCCCTGAACGGGGCGCCACTCGAGGGGATGGAAGGAGACAACACCACGTACGCCAGTGTTCTGCGTCAGACCACCCCTAAGCTGGATGAAGATAAGAATGATCCGTTTGTAGTGCTTAGAGATTTTGGCCACAAGCCCCAGCCGCATGGTTTATATCACTATTTTGACTAAATTTATTTTATTTAAGGATTAAAAACTTTTTTTTTATTTTGCGTTGGATACTGTCCGCGTCGAAAGTTTAATAATTGTGCAATTGATATTGATTAAATGAAATGAAATTTTAATGGATTCGACCACTGTGAATATCAATTTTTATGTGATGTATCGAATCGGTATTTTCTGAATCGAGTGTAAAAATCTCTTAGGCGATTATTGCGAAGAATATTAGAAAAAAAAAGTTATTTAACGTTTAGTAATACACAAAAAAACGAAAAATCAAAAAAATTATCTTCATAGCTTAGTTCAATTTGTACTGTCCGATAGATTATGTTCGCTGCTTTGAATCGACCGATCAAAATTTTTATATCCTTTTATATCAATTATATTTTCTACTCTATTTTATACTTGGCAGATGATGCCAATGGCATTTTAAAATCAACTATAAATTCTGTTTGGTTCTGCTAACATTCTGGCTGGTTACTTGGTCGATCAACAGTGGTGTATGTGTAAAATTATTTTAATAAATAAATTTATCATTATAAAATATGTTTGTGAATATATTATGTAAGACAAACATTAAAAACCTCGAGAAGTATATAAAGAATTATTTATTTATGCATGTTGAACATTCCTCCTTAAAAATATTTTAGTAGGACCAGCGGGGCAATACTATATATGGTATTAAAAAATATCTTGCATTTGTGACGCCAAGCATTGAATTCTCTTTATAGATAACTCTAAAATCAGATTGATCAAAATAGAAGCCTCCTTAGCTCAACCAGTAAAATGGCTGACCAGTTCAGACTCGGAAGGTTCTGGGCTCGAATCCTGAAGATGTTGAGGTTTTAAATTAAGTATTTATACCTTAGCAAACACTTGATCACTCTGTCTCAAATTCATGCCTCTCTAATAGTGTTTGTGCTTGGACCAACGTATAACATTGAAACCAATGTAAAGTGCATCATAATACACATAAACGGTGTTTGTAACGTTGTTCCCCTCTGTAATTGGGCCTCCTGGCCTGTTGAGTGGTTAAATAATAATAAAATTAAAAATAATAAAATAAATAATTCATTCAAGAAAGGAAGGCACAGGTTTTAGCATAGATATTATATTGTAGCTTACATTGTAAAAAAATGAATCACTTTTTTTTTCTGGTAAAACTGTACCATAACACAATTCTACAAGTTTATTTTTTCTTATCACATGCTATAAAACTTAAGACTGTAAACTTCATAGTAGAGATCATGATAACGGGGAACACAAAAATAATACACAATATTATGATAACATATTTAATATAAAGAGATTCAGTGTAGACAGATAACAGTAAATAAAAGCACTAATGAATTGTGCTATTGTTGCAAACATACTTAAACCTCAATTACATTATTATTATACATCACAGTAATCCTTCATTAATGCAGGTCTCAATGCAAATACTATGCTATTAAAAATCTCGTGACAAGATTAACACCTCTTTGGCGGTGCTAAAACATCTACATTCACTGTATTCAATTTACCTAACCATCTCCTAAGTATAAATGAAATCATTATCAACAATCTTTAAAAAAATTGACTGCATATTATTTCATAAAACTGGAGATACATATTCACATTCCCAAAGAAACTTTTTACACATACATCTTACATTACTATTGGAATGATAAATGAATACTGCTACATTACTTTAATACGCCAAAGTATATTATACCATATTTGCTCCCTATGTGGAGCATATAGATTCCACAAATGCCTCTAATCTATGTGGTCGGCTGCCAACTCCCGTGCGTCTTTCCAAGTCAGGTTTTCAGCAGTGGATCATCAGGACACCGGAAACATAATGCTATGTAAAATAAGCGAGTGTTGTCAAGGCTCTTGGGAGATATTCACAGTACCTAACCAGCCAAATCGCCTTAGCCTGATAACAATTGGGTTGTTCCCGATAGCATGAATATCCTTGAAAACGTTATAAATATTTAAAGTATATTTTTACAATTCCAACGATATAAAACACAATGATCAAAAATTTTGTTTTTGTTAATAAATTTATGTTTTAAAAACATGAAATTACTAGTGACTTTTAACGCCCGTTATTGGCTAATGACGTTATACCCGTTCATTATGAAAGGCGGGAAATTCATTACGAAGTCAGCGCATATTGATGTGACGTCACACCCCATGCGCGCCAAATGTAGGATTTGAAAGAGCGCTATTTCAAACCGCGCTAGAAAATTCATATGACATTGTAAAAAATAAAAAAAAATTGCCTTGATATTGTTATTTTTCAATCAATTTTTTAAAATAAAAAATAGAAAATCGGAAAGAACCCAATTGACACCACTGTTGCTGTGTCTGTCGCCTCACCTCTATGTTCCTTACAAAGTTAAACCACCACACCTAAACTGCAATAAAATAAATATATAATTGGCTTAACTGTGCCTACAGGGCCCATGTTGTCAAAGTTCCTGTTGTGCCCCTTTTGGTCCAGTTGAACCAAGAGTGTTTTTACTTTCCCTATGAAATATGTAATTTAATTAATGGCACAATTCATATACCTACTATTCATGCAAAAATATTTTTTTCTACCAAAAAATACGATAGTAATAGTGTAAATTTATTCTACGAACAAGGAAAAATATACAACTAAAAGTAAATAAACCTTAAGACCTTGTATTTTTAGAAAGTTAATAGTACAAATTGATAAATTAAAATTAAACATTTTTTCTGTTTACAAGTCTAGTTTACTATGACCCCACTCCCCAGTTTGAGCAGTTTTTTCCTAACATTCTTCACTAACAAATATACCTAACTAATTTTCCAAATAAATCTTACTGCAATTATTACAAAAATCCACTTGAACTTTTTTTTACTGTAAACCCCAGCATAATATTTTTTTTAAAGTAGCCCTTTTGTGTCAATTTGTATAGCAAAGGTTGTCTATGAACATAATAGAAATTATAAAGTTTTCACAATATAGTATCAATTATTACAAAGTCAATGTCCCATTCATATATTTTTTTAAACTTAATAAATTTAACCTACCTACCTACATAAGCACATTTAAAAATGTTTTTTATAATTTGTTTTTCAGTAAAAGAGGGAACGTTAAAAATTCATTATTTTTCACAAACATAATCAAACTAATCGAAAAAATATTTTCTAATTTTGACACAGAGTGGTAAACTTCAATAAATTACATTCCCAACAAGGAGGGCAATTTTGTAGCATGATAGTTTGACGAGAGGCAGTTGCATGCATGAGCATGCATGTTTTATGAAAGACCCCTTATGATTTTTCTTACTATATTATGCATAATCGATCCCAGATTGTTCAAGACATAAATTTAGCAATTTTGTAATTTTTTTCAAAACATTTTGTTTGAATGTGTAAAAACAGATTGGAAAGTATGCTAAAGCGTCCTTATTATTAGTCAATGCGCTGCGAATTTAGATGTCAATTTTCAGGAAAGTTAAAATTACAAAAAAATTTGATTATATTAATTTGCACTTATGACTATACTGCACAAAACATTCACGACTGTTTCTTCAAAAGTGCGGTAGGCATACTTTTCCCGCAAACAACTCTGAGATAACAGTTATCCAAAGAGCGAGGACGAAGAGGATGTAAGATATTCCCACTTGGTGGCTGTTTGGAAGTTGGTAAGGTTGTCCCCCGATCTCATCCATGTGGAACCCGATGGGGAATATTACAGCTGCCAGGCAAAACAGCACCACTGAAAGGACAAATTAAAAAAAAAATAGTTTACAATGATAAAAATTTCTAATATATAGTGGTCTGACGACATTAAGAAAGTCGCAGGAATACAGTAGTGGCGTATGACCAAGGATAGGGATGAGTGAAGAAAAAAAGGATGGAGGCCTTTGTCCAGCATTGGAATGAAGATAAAGAAGAAGAGATCTGTTAAAAAACAAAATTTTGTTTGATAACAAAAAAGGTGAAAAATTTTGCTTCTAGAAGTTGTGAAGACAACAGTTTTTTTTTTGTTAGACCCAGATAATAATTCATTAAATCATTTGTTGGACTTAATGAACTATTATCTGGGTTCAACAAAAAAAATATGTAGTCATTCAAGCTTCTAAAGAACAATATTCACCTTCTTTGCTGGTTTTTTTTCACACAACAGCCTTTTAGTCATCGGACAGCAGATGTTAGTGTTTAACTGCAGCATACAATACAGTAGAATCATAATTTATTAAAAGTGGCATGTGGAATCTGGAGTGGTTTTGGATCAAGTGATTTTGTAAGGTGAAACTAAGTTACATACTTGCAGTGAATCCTACCCAGCGGGCATAAGGTATAACGTTTCTATCCCAGTAACTTGAAGCCAAGAGTATTATAGTAGTCGTGATACAAATACAGCCAACAAATATGCAAATCAAGGCCAAAAGCCACTCGGGTTTAAGATCTGGAGTGAAACAAACTTGAGGTCTGTTGTACAGCGTCATACACGTCCACATTAGGCCCAGTCTTGTATCACCTGAAAATATAATAATAATGAACAGGGTCAGTAAGATGCGTTGATCGCAATTCCTTGATTAAGAATTACATTAAGACTACAACTGCCGAGTACTCAACTACTACTACTACTCTCCCTTATCTGCACCCATTGGTAAACCAAGTGCAGTGAATAACTGGCACAGTTATTTCTGACATGCATGAAGGCAAGATGATCAGTCTTACGCTTCAGCGCCACTTCAAGGTGAACATATGAAATATTCTTATGTGAAAATCACATTTAAATAAATATTTCATATTGACCCCGTCTGGAATCGAACCCGCGACCTCATGCATGGCAGCCCAACACGTTATCGCTACACCATGAGGCACATAAACGATTACACTGGATCTTCAACTCTTCGAATGTTATCATGGTATAAAAAGCTCCCGCACAATGCTGCAAGTACAAAAATCGTGTATTTCTTTGTTTAAATAATACTGGCCACAAGCGAAGATGACTGATGGTCAATTTCTTCAAAGGCGAAAGTGATACTGGCCTGTAGAGGGTCATAAGCCAGACACTGTTGTATGTCTGTAAACTGTATACACTGTAAACTACTTAGTATACAAACACTTTTGATGTATTTGATAGACCTAGTTTGATAAACAGTGTTAAAAGAAGTCAACGTGAAAACTTACCCCCCACATCAGTAACAATCCAATCAGGCATTGCTAAACTTACAATGGCAAAAATATCCGCAGCTACAAATAATGTTCCAGATATCCAAGTAAGTTTGTCCATTATGATATAGGTTTATATTTATATTTGATTGATTTATCGCAATAAACGCATACTAAATCAAATCAGTTATGTTTATTTAACGGTACACCTTATAGTATTATGACATTACATGTGAACATGTTAATATACATCAAATATTTTTTATAATTTTCTACCAGGCCAATGACAGAAACACGCCGTAGAATTTTTTAGTTGAAAACAAATCAAATTTAAATAAAGAGTTACTAAGCGTTTTTTAATTCGTGTTTTCTAATAGCTTAAAATATTATCATAGACTATAATTTGTTTTAAATTTATGCCGTTTGAAGGGCAATGATCGCGTTCATCCAACATTGATTACAAATAAAAGTACCACCGACACCTCAGAAAATTATTTGATAATTACATTTTATAACCATTTTTCAATTAAAATTTGCCTCTTAGAGCTTTTTAGAAAATTTTATCTACATGCATATATCAGACTTGTTATGAATCATATTTAAAATTACTTTTACCAATGAATTTACAAAAAGGTGTTCAAGCGATTTTTTTAGTTGATGAGAAATATGAAAATGGTACATTATTATTTAAATTTTATTTGAAAAAACTTGTACCAAGCCAGTAATTTTTTATAAAATACAAAGTTTTTAACAAAGGCGACTAAATTTTGACTTCGAATTTTTAACTTTTTAAAAGCTCAGAGGGGGAAGCTTCAAAAAATGACACCCCTGATTATTTAGGACTCTCTCTTTCAATGATGTATTGTTAAGTCTAGTAAGTTGCGGAGGGGGTTGATAAAAACGTTGACAGATAGATGAAAAATTTTGCAAGATATTATTAATTAAGGTGAAATAATTATTGATAATTACCTTCCCGCCATATTTTACGAAACAAGTGTACGTTTTTCGAGGTGTCCAGCGGTCAAAATTACTATGTAAACTTATCTATTTTATTGGACCCCACCGCCTTGGTAAGGAATATGGTTTTTATATACATATTTAGCTTCGTAATTAAATATATTCAAGTCAAATTAATATGGCGACGGAGTCAAGTCCATCGAGTTTATTTTAATTAACCTTTTTTCTAAGAGTATTTTAATTTAATTGTTTTTGTACCATACTGAAATATTTAATATTATGTTATCAAAATTATGTCGGCTATGGCGTTAATGATGATGATAATTATAATAAAGTTAAAGTTTACGTGCCTGTTAAAAGAAACTTTTTTTATTTAACAACGGGCGTATGTATTTGAAAATATTTTTTAAATTTTAGTAAATATTTTTATGGAGAGCAATTTTTTATTTAAAAAAAAAAAGATTTTACTAAAATAATAGTTAAAAGAATAAACCAAATGTTTTAAAAGTTTTTTCAATCAAAATAAGTTTTGTAAAATTACCTCTATTAAAAAAAAAGGAACGTCTGGCACCGTCTTAAGTCTTAACATACATAAAATAATTTTTATTTAACTGGCAACGATAACGAAAAGCTCGATAATTGAGCCATAATCAGTGATTCAGCCTATAGGTCATGCTATAAAAACATTTTTTGTTTTGTGTCAAAGTGTCAAATCTATTATTGTGTCAATAGAGTTGTCAATGTCAAATATCTTAAATTTAAATCAAAATCAATGGAGATCGAATAAACGGCTATCTTAAAACACGTTAAGTCCATTCATAACGTTTTTTTTAAATGAAAATGATAGACTGATATCTATAATACATCTCAACAGCATCTGTTTTTCTCTCTAATCTATACATGAATTCGTATTTTGTCTTTGTTAGAATTGTTAAAAGTATCGATTTTTTGCAATTCTCAACAAATAACAACTATGTCTAATTTGGGAACGGGACAAGGAATATACTCACCATTGCGACAAAACTTTTCGGATTCTGAATCTGAAGAAGAAATACATAACTCAATTTCTGGAAGAAATCAAATTGTTGTATCTGAAAATTTTAACATCAACAGTACAATGAAAAACGGATTGAAGAGTTATCACAATTTTTCTAATGGGGATGAAATAGAAGACCCAAATGGGTACATTGGAAACATGGATAATAATATTGAGAGTATTAATATACTACAAAGTGAGAAGAGTAAGGAGCGCATGTCACCGCTTAGAAAGTTCTTATTTGTCTTTATCCATCTTGGTATGTTTCCTTACTGTCATAGTTTTCTTATGGGTGTTACCGTGCTCTGAACTTGGAGAATGTTCTGTATCTTCTACTAACAAAAATAAAAGAACTAGTTGGGAAAATCCTTACCACGATATTGAACTCAAAGGTGCCATAAACATTGTAGATGGAGCTGTCGGAAACGATAAAAATCTAATAATGCTTTTTCGCGGAGATATGGTTAATCCCGAACATTCAGAAGGAGTGCGACTCTCTAACGATAATGGCATTATACTTATCGTCGGTAACACTGGTAAAGTAGGCTGGTTTATTAGACAACCCAGACTCCCTACAGATGTTGACTGTTCTCTGATCGACGTAGACAATGACGGGGTGAAGGATTGTATCATGATAGGAAAAGATGGTCTCTTCGCGGCCTTTAATCCTACTACAGGAACTGTCTATTGGTATTTACATAACCATGAAACTAACAGTAAACCGTTTGAATCTGTGGACTTTCCCTTGATCATTAATGATATTGATGGGGACGGAGTAAACGATATGTTAGCTCTATGTAGTTTTGACGACAGCAAAACCTACAACTCACTTATATTTATATCTGGTTATCGTGGAAGCATTATTGGCCAACCCTTGATAATGACAAATTGTACTTCTATAAATAAGCTTCAAGTTGATAAAAATGGTATTTTGAGTTATACATGTAGAAATATAACAAGTTTGTCTGAATCGTTGAAGGTGATGGAGTTTAAAAATTTGTACATGAGTATTACTAATAAACCGTTCAGTACAAAGTGGAATGACTGGCTCGTAACTAAACAGCACCAAGTATTTGGACAGCGTAAAGAAACGGAGAACCAAAGAAATGTATACTCTGTTGATGGAAGAAAACTGATTGTGGAAAATACAGGACACTGTCCCGGGAACTGTAAAGTGACTGTGCAGTTGATTGATGAGAGAACGGGAAAGGAAAATATCTCCTGGGAGTACTCTGCTTCTCGAGTGTACGGAATGGTCCCAGCGACATTAGTGTTTAACAATAGTATTAATATGCTGAAGCATCATATTTCTGGCTTCGTCTTGAAGTTTTGGCAGTGGAATATAAGCCCTAAAAGTATTAACAGATATGATCGTAACACCGATAATAATTATGACATTTTCAATAATATTATTGATCAACACACTCCCAAGGAAAAACTTGATGATTCCCTACGATTTGTCAGAAATGCAAAAATATCTAAAAGTAACATCAAAACTGATAATTTTACCATCAATCGTTTAACAGAGAGAGTTGTTTTGGTAACTTTCAACGCTACTGATATTCACATAGTAAATGCCAGTCAAAGTGATGTGATACAGATTTGCTTCAAAAAGAATAATGAATTAGTATGCCAACCAGATTTGAGTAATCAAGAAAATTCTTTATTGATTTCTGATCTAGATGGCGATGGCTCACAAGAGTTGATAACATATCTCACAAGCTTCTCTTGTCCCGAATCTGCAACTATTGATGAACTTCCTAGTGATGATACAAAATGTGACACCGATTGGAATCTGCGTTCTACTGTCCGTGTTGTTCGCCTTGAAGCTGAACTTCCCAAACTCTACGAAGCTGTTTCTCACCATTAAAAGTGTGCCTCATTTTTTTTTTTTTTGTTAGTGGTTTAAAAATGAAGTACTCAAATGTAATACTTCTATTTTTTATAATTTGTTAGATTTGCACAGTACAAAAATTAGTTAAAAGGTTGTTGAATAAGATATGGTTATCTAAAGATCACAACAAATTGTGTACTCTACAATATACCTAGGTAGGTTTTAAATGCGATTTAAAATATAGTTAAATGCACTCTACAGACACCTCTCAAATCACATTAATTTGTAGACCAGAGATATAGAAAGCTTTATAATTTAATGAAATGGCGTGATTTAATGCTGTCCATGTATTTGGACTTTGAGGAAATAGTTTATTCTTACTTAATAAGAAAGGGAGACAAAGTATTGCCTTAACTATATATAATATAAAAAAGCTCTCATCTATTTGTGGATAGAATTGCACAAAATTTCACAACCAAAGTGTGCAGAAGAGAAGACTGAGATAGCAGATTGGCTGTTTTCAAAAAAAATGTGTTATGTAGCACTTAGAGTTTATTATAATATAATACCTACTTATTTTCTGTATGGTTGCAATGGTTTTAAAGAAGATTCATTTCAGTGTTGATCACTTTTAATTAATCCAATCCAAATCTGATTAATTGATTCTCAGCTTATCTTTTTAAATAATTAGGTACCAGTAAATGTGAATTGAAATAATGTTACACTTAAATAAAATTATTTTTACCAACAAAAAATATTGAAAAACCTCTACTACTCATTGTGGAATATATGATTTTGTTTTAACTGGTTTCCATTCTTTATAATTTTTGTGATATGTATAGAACTTTCTTGTATCCACAGTTAATTTATTTATTTATTTGAATGTGTGTTTGGCAAACCATAGTATTTTATTTATGCTGAAATGTACAAATTTTATTTATTTTAGTCATGAAAATTTAAATCCACAAACATAATTTATAAAAATTAAATGTGGAAATAATATTTAAGTAGTATAAATTATTACTTCATAATATAAGATTCGAACTAATCTCTCTTGTGTGTTTAGCTATATAAGTGTAATATCTAGTCATACCCATTAAATATAAATATTTTATAAATGTTTTTTTTACTTCAGTTAATAGTAAAAGTAAAAAAAGAGATTATGCTTATCTTATTTATTTCAGAAATCAAGCTTACCAGACAGTCCATATTTTGAAGAGTTTGTCAATATATTTTTGTTAAATTATCAAGATTTCCATTTTCTCATCTAGATTTAAGACCTTATTTATTATGAGAAATCAAGTGTTTGTATTTAGGTGTCAAAAATAAATATTGTAAGCTTGTCTAAAATATACCTATAATTTTACTATTATGAGTTATTTTACAATACATAATATTAATTAACATTCTAATATCTTTGGTGGTTTGTACTATAGGCTAATATTTTGTGTTGATTCAAATTTTCAGTTAAGTTATAACAAAACTGGTAAATGATACTAATCTGGTAATGGGAAAGTGAAAAGTAATGTGTGAGAATTGTAACTTACGGTACGCTCTTTGCTTTGTATGATCTGATGTAGTTATTTGATAGATTCACCAAAGGTTATCCAGTTTTACTGTTTCATAATATTTGCAGGTAAATAAAAATATCCCAATTTTTTAAACAGTAAATAGCTGTTGATCAATACCACCAAAGATGTTGAAATGACAAAAAGCTATATTTTATAGTTATGTTCCTCGATAGCTCTTTTTACAAAAATCAGTATGACCTCCGCAATGATTGGTACAACACACAAGGAGTGTCCATTACCAAAGTATTGAAAATGTACATTTTTAAATATATATTCATAGTAAAACTTGGAATTTTTACAGAGGATAAATAAAATTATTATAGAGTTGTAAAAACTAAAAAAGATTATACTTACATACTAATCGGTAGATATTCTGAAACTTAAATTACCTGAATTTAGTCTTATTTATCGATTATTTACTTTTTTTAGGAAAATGCTGTGTTATAATCGTACTGTGGATCGTAGCAGTGGATCATGAATTATTATTATCTTATTAGAAAATGAATTCCTATTAGCACCTGAATGTGTTGAACATGTGAACCTATCAAGTGTGTTTGTAAATGTTTTTGATTTATTAGAAAAGTTTTTCCATTAAACTTAAAATAAAGATTAAATACTCTTGTTTTATTATTTTTGCAAATTATGTATTATGTTTAAATATAATTTATGTCCGAATGAATTCGAATTATATTCTACACTGACCTTCAATACCTCCTCCAACTGTATAATAAATTGTTTAAATTTTATAACTCGTAAAAATTATCTGCACTATAGTTTTTGTTAAATAAAAATTTATTTTATCATCATTATGGAATAACTGCTTTTTATTTATATATTGTGCATATGGATTCTAAAAACTGCCTCCAAGCTGCTGCCATTTCCCACTCGCCTTCTCAAGTCAGGTCCGGGTCCCGTAGTACTGACGTAAAATAATAATAGTATGTATGCATGTTTCCTGGATTAGATTACCAAAATATTCTACATACTTAAATGACGGCAATCGTTAAAATCTTTTCGCGTAATACTCCAAACTGTTTTTCTAGGTAAACACGCAAATCGAATTTTTGGAAAGTGTATGAATTCTTTGCAAAAAATTGATTAGAAACCCTCATTTTAGGTATTTTTTCTTAGATTTCTGGATAACTAACGGTGGCACGAAAAAAAGAATTACTGTGCAGTTTTTGAAATTACCGGTTATTCCAAGTTTCACATAAATAAAGTACCATGTCGCGCTCTAGCGGAAGTTTTTAAAGCTGTCTGACATTTCTCGTGAAACGTCGGAACTGACATACTGACATTTTTACCGACTGAAATAGGAAAGTGGAATGTACGTTTCACGTTTTATCTCTCGAGTATCACGTTGTTTAGTGAAAATTTTTGTGTAGATCTGCTGTCCAGGTCTATATATGTATTATCTCTAATTTCTGAATAAATGGTATCAAGTCAAGAGCTGTACTTTTTATTTCGCGTTTTGCAACATGGCCACCACAATGTAAGAAGAACAGAGTTTGCGTGATTGTGAAAATTATATACAAACTCATAAAATTCAAATATTAATTAAAGATTTTATTGTTCAACTGTGCGTCAATAAACCAGAAAAACCAGTGATGGAAAATTATTTGTGAAAATGTCAACAACTAAATAGGTATTATACATTATACTAACAGAGAGGATAGAACGCCACACCGTATCTTTACACACAGAGCTATTTACTAGTATATTTATAATCTGTGCACAGAGCACAGAGCACAGACCATGCTTCCTCTACATAAATATTATGCATCCTCCTTGTCGGTTAATTAGCATCGTACATGCACGACTTAATTTTTATCGATGTAGGTATAAAAAAACCTCAAATTCTATTGATAAATAGTACATTCATCATGTAAAGATACAATATTCTACCACAAAACGAAGGGAAAATATTAAACATTAATTTTAACAAATTAAAAATACTACGCCTCTACATTTATACCCACCAACATTTACTAAAGCCACCCTGAAGATAATATTTTAATTTTACCGGGATTTGGAATTGTTTCTGAATCTCTTAAAAAATATTTACTTTTTTAAAAAAAAGTTATGGTGAATGCTCTAGTGCTTGTATTGGATGGCATTCATTTAAATTGTTCGCCATAAGTGCATAAGTTCTGCTATACCTACATAACCTAAAATTCCTGCTAAATGATTGAATAACTATTAATCTGCTTCGTATTTTGTAATCCTTAATTTCCACTCGTAATTTCTGAGTGTCGACTGTTATCTAGCCAACACGGTGTACTATCTGCTGATACTGTGACCTGTCACCGGTACCTACCAAGCAATGTTTGCCATCTGCCAATCTACCATCGCATCGCGTTAATCAATGACATTTCCAATAATTAGTCGCAAGCAAGGTTGTAAAGTCAGAAGCAATGAGCAATTTGACCATTTTAAAAATATTTAACTAAGCTAACCACATATTTTTATTGCTTGATTAAATTATGATTTTTTAAAGTTTTGCGTCTACAAATGGTGCAAAATTTTACTAAAATTTGTCAGTTTTCATCGATTTGGTTTTTCAGACACTCTATTTTAGTATAAATAAAGATAAAGATCCAAAATAGAGCTGAAATGTTCTCACCGAATCCCTGACTGATGATAGTAATATTATCTTTGTCCAATTAACTAAAGTAATGTTTTCATCTAATAACATGGTGATTTATCCATGTTTGTTTAGGTGTTTTGCAAGATGGTGATCTAGTGAAACTATGCAAATATGCTTCCTGTATGTAACACCTTTTATAAAGACAATTTGCATCATAGATTCTTTGTGTGGTTATTCGAATATTAAAGACTAATTTTTCTTAAAATATTTGTAGTTTCACTATAAGCGCTTGTTGATGATGCATCATTTTATCCTCTTATGATGTTAATAAAAAAATTATATGTAACCACTCACCAACTTTGATATGTCTACCGGTTTCGAGAGACGTACCCGTCTCTTCGTCAGGACAAACACAACTAAACCGTTTTATGCAAATACTCACATAACTTGTTTGCTGCTTTCTGGCACAGTGATTTCCGACTGTTCGAAAGTAGATACAAAATTTAAATATTTTGGTTTATCATAAGAACTCAAATGTTTCATTAAAAACAATAATAATTAAGCAGATATGTCAGATCTTGAAATTTTCCACGTCGATATTATCATTCGAAGGTTGTGGTTACTATTTCACAAAATTGATAGATTATTTTCCATAAACCTGTATAATTTTGACTGCTAATTTGAATACCAAAACGTAAAGTGGTGTTCTCGCCATATTTGAAATTAATTTAATGGGTGTTTAGTGCCAAATGTGTCAAATATGTAACTGGTTGTGAGCTCTGTCATTCTGTGATCAGCATTATTTTTTATTTATGATTTAAAAGTGTCTACTAAGAACATTTTTTCGAGTTCATTATCACCATAATCGGAGAGCGCATACTTACATATATGTATATGCAGATTCTCGAAATGGAAATCCTTAGAGTAAGTATTTCCAGTTTAAACTTTTAAAAAAAGTTAAATCTATATTGTCTTCATTTTAAGAGTATCGTAGATAAATTATGATTAAATAAAACACTGTTATGTGTTACTATTGGTTTATTCTATAAAAATAGAATTTACCTACACTACCTGGTTTCGGGTCAGTAACGTTCTCCCATCGACTGGTGAAAAGACACTAAATTAGAATACAGATGTTATACAGAAAAATACAGAAAAATTAAATTGCAATACTTAATCTTTAATCATAATTCACATGAAGTGTTACAAAGTGAATGCCGAATCAATCAACAAAATAGTATCGTAGATAAATTAATCTCATACGATTTCTGATACCACTCTCGACTTTACGCCTTTTGAAGCACTTTCTTTATAGGAATTCATAAATTCCACGCCCCAAAAAATATGGTTATCCTGTGGTAAATTAATTTTAAAAATGTATGTCCCCAATCAAGCAAGCTTTCTTTTAACATCAACATTTGAGAGTTTTAATTTCGATTAAAACCTCAAATCCGCCATCATTCCTATTTTCAAACACAAGCCACTTAGACCATAATGAAGGTAGTATTTACAAGTTTATATAGATTTAGATTTCTTGAAAAAAATACTAAATTCTTACTAAATTTATAGTATGGTTAACGATCATGGTATCCCCTAACATAATTTGTTTTTTGAACATTCTTTATTTTTAAAGTGTAGATCCTATGTTGTTTCTTAATAATAAGTTGTAAGTATTATGTTATCTTTTAAAAGTATGTTTTGTTGTATGAATAAATATACATAGAAAAGTAGTTATAGTATTCAGCAGCCAGGACCTTGGTCTTATTTGTAACCTTTGTTTGTTTAAGCGACGCCGATTCTTTGCTTTTGTTATCAAACCTCTCACATCACATAACGTTAGAAGATCGTTTTCCATTCACAGCATCTTTCAATAGTAATCCACTCCCGTCCGATCTTTTAACAGTCTCGTAACATATTATTTAATTCTCTGTCAAAGTTGGTGCAGCAGTCTTTTTATATTGGTTTGTGAATGATAACGATAGTGTGTTATTATTTGTTGATAGGAAAAATCATCCGCTAAATTCTGAGTTGCCGTGTAGTATGAGATTATCTAATTACGCGGTCGGGTGTGTTAAATTTTCAATTACATTGTGTTGTTATACAATTTAATCGTGTTTTCGTATGAGCTATTTTCATCTGAATTTTTCGCATCTTGTATCTTGACAAAAACATGTGTGAATGTTGAACAATAATTATTACAATCTGACTTAAATACATTTTTAAAATCACTCCAGTAGTGATGCCCATCAAATAAATAAAGCCATTTAAAACTTCTGAAAAGCCATTTCTCAAGTTTTACTTTGATTTGTTTTATTCATGCATAGTTAATATTAAAATCAACAAGTAAACGTGTTTGGTGAATATGGGTAATTGTTTGGATAAACACCAAAATACACGAGTGGAGGATGAAGCAGCATCGACAGATAAATTAGGAGAACATCGTCCTGTCAGGAGAGTTAGTTTAAAGTCAACGCAGAATGACACCCAAGAAAAACTTCCGGAAAAGGTAAGGTAATGAAACATAATAATATACCTACCCATAGTCTGATAGTCAAAATAATTATTGTGAAATGAGTCTCTATCACCCAGGTTCGAAATATTATGTTCTAGAGACAGTTTTGATTCTTGAGCTATCTTGGCCCAGAACAAATTTGTGTTGCGCCAATAAAGATTTTTCACCGGCGTAAAAGGGGATACATACATAGCAGTTGCGAGTACTTTTGAAAACAAGTAACAGAGATTTAAAATACCTATAGGTTTACATTTTTACTTTCTATTGAAATCAAAACAATAAGCACAAATTATAAACATAAAAATTTTTGAAATGCCTTAAAACGGCTCGGGCGGCTTCCGTGATGTGTACGTGACGCTGGGATTCGAGTTCGATTCTAACTCATTTTCAAAAAGTGTTTTTTTCTTAAGCGTGGATACTTTGTGATGTTTTTCTCCGTTAAAGCTGTAAAAATAAATAGTAAAAGCCGATTCAACTTTATTTATTTTATTCCGAAAATATTTACAGTTTTTACTACGTTCCTATATAAAAAAGTATTTTGATTACTTAATTGCCTTGTTCAATAACACGGAATTCATTATTTGCATATACATAATATAAAATCGGAAAAATTTTATTTTATTTTTTAAGCGATAACATAACGAACGGTATTACTTATATAGATTCCTAATATTAAAGATTCCAGGTTATTTATTTTCGGAATTTAATCAGGCCAAATCCATTACCTACATCGCATTATATTTACAATGATAATACATAAATAAATTTCAAAGTAATACAATAATTTATATAACATTGATTGTTGCTGTTTTGTCCAGTTTTCAATAAAAGCGCGTAAAGCTTTGAAGCTAAATGTGCGGCTTTGAATCGTCCGTGTAAATAGTAAATTTAATTATTAATCCTTCATTATTTGGAAACGTTTTGGCTTTTGATTATTTGTTCGCCCTTTTATATGTACGAACATTTCCGTTTTCAAATGACGTCTAGCTGTAAAAAAAAAATAGCCGATAAAGCAGTAATTAAATAGCTATTAAGAGCACACCGTTTCACTGCAAAGGCAAGACTCGTAGGCATTCTTAGGAAACCCGTGAAAGCTCCAAACTATCTGACGTACATAAATAATAGATCTGGCATAAAAAATATTTACACGGTCGGAAAATATATGTAGTTGCAAATGATAAGAATGTAAAAAGTTTGTTACTTCTCTATCAATGTATTATCTTGGATGTTATATGAAAACATATTTTATCTTATGGTGTTTGAATCTGCTTTGATATTTTTACAATTTTTAAATTATGATAAAATGATGTAAAAATGTTCGTATTTTTATTCAATATTTTTCCCTCCGTGTGCTACAGTTATAAGGCTTTTACGCTATGGTCCCACAAGCTTTTTTCTGCATTAAGATATACCTATAATTTAATGAATTCAATTATCTACTATAAAATTATTATTATATTATGATTTCACGCCTCTATTATTTATTTATCTTAAAACATTTAGCTGAAGTATACGCTAGTTTCCCGTCAATTTTGTAAACCGTACCGGTTTTTCGAGTTTTAAAATGACGAAAGTAAGTATGTAGGTAAGCTAATTTAGGTTTCTAAAGTCCCGATATGTCAATCTAGCAATATTCATTTATTCAGGTAATTGTGAGTTGCAATAAAATGCTCATAATACAACTGGTCACTTTTTCTACAACTCAAAATATGTTTTAAAAAATTAGAAAAAATCAACGAAACTTAATAAAATTCTGCATTTTTATTAATAGCTCATGCGAGTGTCATTAATTTTACTTACCTTTTGATCAAGAAAAAAAGGGAAGTGCTATTTACTGCTGTGCAGAGCTTAATCCGCAGTAAAAGCAAAAACAGGATTGATGGTATTGACGATACATTGGAATTTCGTCAAAATGAACATTGTAGATGCAGTTTATCAAATTATTTCATTTGCCTTTGTTGCGAATTAGTTGTGCATAGAAGAAATTGTACGTTTGTATTCTTCAAAGCTTTTTACAGAATAAATTAGTCCATCGGAGAGTTTTCACTAAAACTCAAGAACCTTTGTCTTGTTTGCCGTATGCATAGCTACAATTTTATTTGAAATTATTTTTAGACAGTTTAAAATGATCACCGTTACGAACAAACCCCACAAAATGGCTTAGTGAAATTTTGGTTTCCATAATATATTTCTTATTTTTCATGCACTAATGTTCTCATGCATTATTATTTTACGTTACAAATAAATAAATTAAGTAACCATGATTTTAAAAAAATATATTTCTGTTCTGTATTTTATTAAACAACAAGCCATTTGAAGTTGTGAAGATAAAATGAAAAACTTAATTTCGCTGTTGTTATATGAGATATGCCGGTACTTTTTCATTTTTAATTGTTATTATCCGCCACGGGATGATAAGAATGATTGAAGTTTGTTTCGTTCGCGTGAAGTGAAGTGAAAAGTGTGATCGTACCTACCCTCTGGGAAATTATTCTACGGTTTCTTCTCTCGCGCTCGGTGTGCGCGCGTCCCTTTTCGCCGTGACGTCATTGCCACCAGCCGGGGGTGGGGGCCCGTCACGGGAGATGGGGTACCAAAACATACACCCTCTGGGTTCTTATATAGCGTTTCACCAGAATTCAACACTACTAAATAAATCTGAACAGAGCCACACATCTAACAAAAATTATTATAGTTAATTTATCTAATAAATTATATTTCATTTAATTTTGGTACACTGTAATAGGATATCTTTATTGATTGGGATAATGTTATTACAAAATATGAAAAGTGTTTTTTTCACACGTTTTTGTGTTAGCTTAGGTGCAAATGATATACGCGAATAAAATATTTTATTTGAAATTTAGTTAAAATTACTCAATACAAGTTTAAAGTCATGAATACTGAAGTTTTGCAATGATAATTAAATATTTAAATTGCTAAATGGCATGATAGATGCACCATCTTTACTGACTCAAGTGACTTTCTGTATTCCAGTCCGTAGGTTGAGAAATAATGACGTGAACTAGTCACCACAAAACTAACTATGGTTTTCATGCCCTATTGTCTCGATTGTGTCGTATTGTAAACTCGAGACGGGATCTGGACTTCTTCGGTGTAAGTCTATCAAGATTTAAACATTCACTGAAGTAGACCCGATCCTGTCTTGAGTGTGTCCACATTTATTCTCATTGTCTTAGCTTCACAAATTTAATGTTCTGTCACTTATTTTTACTGCTTGTTATCCCTTTAATGCTTAACTCTGTATTTTAAAATGGATTTCAGTTTTATAAATGCATCATTACGAACTAGGTACTGTATCGCCTCCATCGCCAATAGTACCTACCTACTTACAACTTACTACATAATTCTTAAAAAATGTTGGGTAGTACCAGCTTCCAGTAAAAGCTTTTATAGGTACCTACCATATCACCGAATCCCCTCATATTATAATAAGTTTTTTTAACATCCTTGTACAGCTTTTAGCATAATTCTTAATTATTTAAAAAACTGCACCGAAAAAAGTGTATTAAAGTGAGAATGGTCAGAACCTCCCTCGAGTAATCGAGTTCCCTACCCCAATCCAGCTTTCGTAGGCCGACCATTCAGTAACCCGGGTTAGTCGCACTCGGCAACACGAACGCACTCCTTCTGACCTTTCACATGAAGAAATCACCTTCAAGTCGACTTGAAATCACTTCTCAACCCGTCACTTGAATTAAATTCTCTCTATTGTAAGCCTCCCTACGCCATTTCAGCGTAGGCGAACTTTTCATCCTGCGGGTTAGGTTAAAATTAAACGTAGTACGCGCAGGCCGCGAAACTTGCCTTCAGTTGCCATTGACATTGAAAATTCGCCGCTCGAATTGAGGCTCTAGTTACGTTTTTTAATTTCCCCTTTTTTCCTTTGAAACCCAGCCAATCAAACAAATTAAAATACTTAATGCATTCGAATTTTATGTCTTCGAATACAAAGATTTCTGAATTACTTTCGTACTAACGATTTTAAAAGTTTTGAACTTCTGAGACTAGTCCCGATTAAATCACATGCTCGTAATGCGGGTAAGTTTTATTTGTTACTAATAATTAATTGATTGTAATTAAGCATTACTTTGTTAACAATAACAACTTTAGATAAATAATTTGTAAATACCAGTGTATTATGTTCATTATTTTGTGCTACATATTATTATTTCAATTGCAGGTTAATTAAATAAAACACTTTGTTTTAAACAACTAACTTTTGATCAACTGGTTTCGGAGTTATCACTGCTTCTTTAGCGCTGTGAAGAGTGGTACCTAACTTTAAACCGGTCGACCGTTGATAAAAAAAATTAAATAGTCTAAAACAAAGTATGCTTTATTCCATAATAATTACTGAATGAATGAAATAATGAAGCTTTTTTTCCTTATTAAATTGAGATAAATAATGAAATTTCTCTTACGATACCAAATTCCCTAAATTATTATATGGTTTATACTTTAAAATTGACCAAAGATTTCCGATAGGTGACAAAAAAAAATACCTTTAATAATTATTATCTTATACCTAAGGTTGTAGGCTCCGCAAAAAAATCCAACTACTCTGTCTTTAAGTGCGTGACCTTATCTCGAAAAACTTTTTTTTTACCATCTTATATTGGTAGTGTACCTAGGTACTTATGCATAAAGAGGACTAGGTAGATCAATCATTCAAATTCGAATGTCGGAAATAAAAATTAAATTAAACAGTTTTTTTACAAATTATTTTAATAAAATACAAAACTATGTCTAACGTACAATAAATTAAGTGGATGTAATATTTAACTATTTGGTATAAATTCATAATAATAAAAATAGACTTTTCACGAATTTCATAAAATAGTGTACTTATTTTCAAAAATAATTTATATAAGATTTCATCCGTTTAACTTTTCCCCGTATTCTCCGCACCCAAACATTTAAACTAAAATTCAATAAATAAATTCACTAAATATCACACAAAACATTTGGGAATCGGGCATTTTCACATAACAATTAATTACCTTAGATTGTAAATAGGTAGATTTAAACCACAATCTTTCGCGATATAGACAAAATTATTTTTTAAAAAAACGATTCGACTACATAATAATGTCTCTTAAGTATGATGTCGAAAATATACATTCTAATCATTTGATGACACGGAATATTTAAGTTTTGGAAAATATTGTGCTTATAATAATTAAAAATTCTATTTGTCAAAGACTACATACCTACATAATGTATTTACCTACATAATGTATTTACCTACAATTTCATTTACTTACTCCAGTCATTGGTCGCTGATCTAGGATCACATTAATATTTAAGATTTTTATAGCAAGTATCCATATTACCTAATAATAGGAATGACCTTTTTGTACTGATTTATGCGCGTATTACATACAATATTACTATGTATTATATAAATTGTGAAAATAAAATAGTGTTAATCGCCGTTATTATCACATTTTCAATTAAGATCTGTTTTTTTCTTTCAAAATAGTGTATACGTTATTCCGATAAGAAAGACACCCCTTCCAGTACTTACAAATTTGTAAATACTCAAAAGAGGTGTTAATCTAGTTGAATGGTCTTAAAAATATATCATATTTTGGATAGGTACGTGTTACTTTGTATGTTTTAAAAATATAACGCTAATTATGGAATTGGATTCTAAGGCACTCCGCCTATATATTCTGGCTTCCAAAGTTGGTCCGCGAAGAAGTTATCCACGAGGTCGATATCGCGGCCGTGGTCCCTGGCGGGCTCCAGTGGGCCTCCCTTGGGGAAAATGGGCAGGCACGTGACGGACGCGGGCAGGACCAGCCCCTCGGGCAGCAGGGTCTTGGGGTTGATGGCGAAGGAAGGTCTCTGCGCCTCGGCGGCCTCCTTAGCCAGCCACTCGGCGGCCAGCCGGCACACTTCAGCGCCGCTATTTTCTAAACTACGCTTTTTCTTTCCGTTTTCTTCGGAAAATCGTTCCTCTAGCTTTAACTTTTTCTTCGTAGGAACGTATGTAGTCGTGTTACTACCCGCAGTAGATTGAACGTAATTCGAAAAAGGCTTAATGCATTTCATCTCAGTTTGCAGATTCCAAGTTGCTCTCGTTATGGTGACTCTTTTCTCGCTGATGATGTGTATGGTAGTTAAGGCTCCCAGGCACACCTCTACATGATCCCAATCTGGAAATTTACCAGCTGATGAATTTTCCAACTTGTCTTCCGTCTCTTGCTTCTCCGTAATCTGGACGTGTTGTCTTTCTTCTACTTGCTTCTTCATGTCATCCGCCGACAAAATCGGCACAAAATATCGGAATCCCATTTTCCTGAAAGGCTTGCCCTTTGTTGTTTTTTCGTCTCCCGTAATATGTTTTTCTTTTATCTGAATTAGTGACGACAGGTACCGATACTCGGCGTTGCGGTTTTGAATCGCCTTGAAGTACATGCACACCTTTTGTATGAGAGGCGGTGTAACTCTCTCTGTACATTTCTGTTGACACTGGCATAATATTTCCGGAATACTAAATGTGTTTGGATCTAGAAGTAAACAAAGCAAAACTTACAAAATAAACACATTATCCTAGAATACAAAGCATATCACCCACACATAACAGATAAATTGAAAAAAATGACCTTTAAAAATGCTTTTTTAAAATTAGGTCACATAGTAATTTCCAAAATGCGTTGACGTCACATCGCTGATTATTCTATAACCTATGAAACTTTTTAAAATATAAATTTTCTTAGTCTTACCTGCAGAATGTTTATCTTTAAAGTGGTACTTAACCAATGCCTATGACATACTACATATTGCCTGTAAATCGCTACATAAATGTATTTACATTCGTTTTTTAAAGATCTTACTGCTGTCTCTGTTGTGGATATCAAAATACCTGAATTTATATCTATTATCTAAGAATTTGTTTTTGAAAATTTGCCCTCCTTATTGTTACTCCAAGTGCAGTTGTATCTTGATCATTTTTTTTCATGAAGGCAAGATGAATATTCTTACGCTTCAGAAAAGTTAAGTATCCACAATGAAATTTATTGTGACCTACGGGGAATCGAACCGCGACCCATGCTCGGCAGACCAAACCGCGCTACCACTATGTACGAGGGAAAGTATTTGGAACTTACGAAAAAATATTTTACAAACAAGTATTCCGATTGGAAGTGTATTACCCTTCCGTACTTTGAAATTTGTAAATACTAAAAACATGACTCTTTTCTTAAATATGGCAACAAGACGGTTCAAAAAATATTTCATATTTGGATAGTTACGTGTTACTTTGTATGTTTTTAAAAAATTTATAACGCTAATTATGGAATTGGATATTCTTCGTAAGGCAATCTAAGCCTATATATTCTGGGGATTCCAATGAGTTGGTCCGCAAAGAAGTTATCCCGAGGTCGAATCGCGGCCGTGACGTCCCTCGCGCACGGGCTGCCAGCTGGGCTCCCTTGCGGATAATGGGCAGGAACCGTGACTGGAACGCTGGACAGGAACCTGCACCTCGGGCCAGAAGGGTCTTGGAGTTGATGGCCGAAGTGAAGGTCTCTGCGCTCGCGGCGGCCTCCTTAGCCAGCCACCTCGGCGGCCACAGCCGGCACTATTCAGGCCGCTATTTTTCTAACTTACGTCTTTTTCTTTAACGTTTTGTCCTTCGGCATAATCGTTCCTATTATGTTGCTTTAACTATTTCTCTTTGTAGGAACGTTATGTAGCTCTGTGTTTATGTGTCCCGCCAGCATTTGATGTGAAGCGTCGTAAATCGAAAAAGGCTTATTGGCAATCTTCGAATCTCGTTTCGCGCTTAGAGTCTTCCAAAGTTGGTTCTTCGAAATTTTTGGTGGACTCTTTTCGCGCTGATGAATGTGTTTATTCTATGGTCAAATAAGTAAGGCTCCCAGGCACACTATGCTCATGAATATAACCCCAATCTGGATAAAATTACTCAGCTTATTAAACTCTTCCATACTCCCCTCCCCCCCCGCCCCCCCCATACAACTACACACCAAATGTAAACCTTAACAAAACCCCCCCCCCCCCTCCCCCCTCCCTGATCCCCCCCTGCCTCCCTATACTATCCTCCCCTCCCCCCCCTCCCCCCCCTCTTCTCCCCCCCCACCCCCTCCCCCCCCCCCCCACCACCCCCTCCCCACTCTCCCCCCCCCCCTCCTCTACCCCCCCCATTCTACCACCACATCCTCCGACCCACCCAAACTCCCCCCCACCGCGTCACAAAATATCGGAATCCCCCCCATTTCTCCCCCCACCTCGAGTTGCCCCCGCCGCAAACAACCCGAGCTTATGTAGCCATGTTGTTGTTTTTTTCGTCTCCGTTACTTCATGGTTTTCCTTTTATGAATCTGATATTTGCTGACGGATCTGGTAACGATTATCGGCAGTGAGGTTTCCTAAAGTCGCCTTGATGTACAGGAACCTTACCTTTTTGGCTTGTGTGTATCAGTCAGGTCCCCAGGCGGGTTACCTCTTCTACTGTTCATTTCTGTTGACCTACTGTGCCAATTATATTTCCGGAATAATAAATTGTGTTTTGGATCTAGAAGTAAACATATGCAAAAACTTTACAAAGATAAAAACTTTAATCAATAGTACATACAAAGAATATCACCTACTAACATACTGTTTACATTTGAAAAAAATGACCTTTTAAAAATGCTTTTTTTTAAATTAGGTCACATAGTAACCATTTCAAAAATGCGTTGTTGACCGTCACATCGCTGATTATTCTTATTAAACCTATGAAACTTTTTAAAATATATAAAGTTTTCTTTGTGTCTTACCTGCAGAATGGTTATTCTTTGGTGCTGTTTTCTCAGAGTGGGGGTAGTTTTGTTTGCGTCGAGTTGTTGGTATTATTATTCTGATCTTTTTTTTGAGTTTTTTGCAACGAGATTGTTTTTGTTGTATATCTGCGTACGTAATCGTCGCTTAATGTGTACGCCCGCCATGTTTGTTTGAAAAGTATCGTTTACAATCCGCTCACCGCCGGGCTGTTAAACACAAGACTCAGTGACGGAGCATAACCGAAACCCTTAGCGAGAATTATTTGTTTTTGGCTTTGTCGGTAATAAAGTTTCTTTAATTTCTTTATTTTATACATTAGCCTAAACTAACTATCTTAACCATAACGCCATTTCTCGAAGGGTTAGGCAGAGAGGTTACGAACTCGCACACAACACTCTGTCATGGCACTACTTGCTCTTGCTTCCTCCAATTCATACAATCTTATCATTGCACGCACGTTGTTTTTCCGACTTCTTTCAATTGCCCACTTTCAAGCCACTTGTTTTACTTGATCTGTGCCCATAGTCTTCTCGCGGCTCTTCCTCGACTTATACATCCAGGCACAGGTGTGAATCACTGATATTTTTTTTAGCGTTTTCCTTTCATCATCCATTCGCTCTACTTGACCGATCCAACGTAAAAGACCTTTCGTCTTAATTCTCTGTCGATTAATGCTTATCTCAGCGCCTTGAATTCTGCTTATCAATATTCTTACTTTAGTGCCACCTAATCATGCATAGTTGTTCCTCACAATTCGACTGTGAGAATTGATGTGCGATTTTTTATTCTCTAATTAACATTCTAAATTAAATAATACCTTATCAATAAAAATATGGAGTTTTCTTTTGTGTTTTTAATAAACCAAAAACACCTTGCTATGTATATGTTTGTATGTTTCTGAGGTGGTCCTAATAAACCAATAAAATACTAGTTTTTATAATGCTATGGAAATTCTAAATAGAAAACGAATAATTAATTACGAGAATTATTTTTTCTACCAGTTTTACATCGGTTTTTAAGGGACACATTACATCGGATCTTTTATTATTTTATATGCGGAGATTCAAATTTAACTATAAAATTCAACCATTGGCGAAAATTAATATTTGAAATAATGGATGAGGCCATCGTGAAAACACCTTGCAGGAGCTAGAGGTAATATCATGTTTTTTAGGTATTAACTTAATCTAATAAACCGGTAGTTTTCGCAGTATGTAACGTAAAAATAATTCTGCCTTTTTTTTAGAAATTTCTTAATTTGAACATTAATGCTTTTTTAAGTTTAATATATTATATGTTTTTCTGATTTGTTTATAATATACACATCAAATAAATAATGTCTTTTTTGTTCCAATCTATATTACTCGTTTTTTTAATTTATTCGTCGGTTTGTAGAAGAATTCATATTTTTTTATTTGTCACCTGGGTTGATCGAGAAAATTGAGTACAAAAGTTGTTTCAATTTTCTTTTGCAAATCGTTAGCTTATAATATCATGTTTGTAGTCAAATTGCATACTATTCAAAAAGAAAAAAAAATTGAAATGGCGTTGTATAATAATTTTGAGCATTTTTACTTATTCTGCTATACTATTTGAAACTTTTGTGTGAGAAAAAGAATAGTTTTTTTCAATCTAGATTCAAAAACCATAATTACACAATGTCTCCAAATTCGATGTAGATCACCAGGTTGGGTTGTTATACTACGAGTTTTTTTTTCACCTGTATATGAGAATCCACGATTCATCAGGTTTAACGTAAGACCCTCAAGTAAAATATTTAACTGCTCTGATGGCGCAACTGAGCAGCACTGTGATGTGACATCTCAACTTTACTAGTAACTCTAAGGTTAAGATAAAACTGCATGGATTAAAACTAATGGAACCCGGACGGATTTTTGTTTCAATCTGACTTATGTAATACTCAGGAACGAAATACCTCTTTTCACTAATTAAAATTATGACAAACATCTGTAGCGTCCACATTTCTAAGAAGCGGTCTGATAGGCATCTTTGTTTTATCCATCTGCAACTTGTTCCTTACTTATTAGTGTTGACTGTGTGACTCCACCACCTCCGCCACTATTGTATTTTGGTTGGTTAGATACTTATTGCTCTTTGCAATAAACCAGCATGTGTACGTTATGTACATAGAACGTTGTTTAAATATAAATATTATTAATATTAATTCATTTATCTTATACCGAGGCTTCGTAGGGTTTTCCAGTTAATATGTTGGGTCTAGCTTAGACCTACAGCCCACACTCTTAGTCGTTTCTTATCTTCTTACGTTTAGGTGATTCCGTCAGAGAATGTCGTCACATCATTTTGGATATCCCTTTTGATATGTTCATTGATGGTATTTTAATCTAAGGTATGTTTAGCGATTTAGAGGTGGTATCGGGATTAGTAGTTGGTCGCTGCGGGTGATTTTTGTCGGGTTTTAGGTGCATTAGAATGTTTCATCCCTGGATACAACTTTTTGATACTTTGGTCTGGCGTCATCTTGTTTTGAGTAGGGCATCCTGATATAGGTGGTAAGTTTTTTCTCGTTTTCCTGTGTGGTTTATTGTTGGATTTCTGGGTGCGTTCGGTTAGTTTTAGGTTATATTGCGTTTGTTTATGATTTTGTGTGTTAATTTGTTTGTGGCTATAAAGTTGGTTGTATTTTTTGTTATTCGATTTGTCCTGGGGGTCTTTGGTTGATGCTCACTAATTACTTGTATTCAAAAAGTGTTTGGGCATGGGTGGTGCTGTAACTTTTTACTTGTATTATACGGTTTCACACTATCACTTGCATTTTTCTAGATACACTTCTTTGGAGTTGCTGTCTTTGTTATCTTTTATAATTTCTTTTATTACAAGAATTTAAAGGGAAGGTTAATAGATAAATATATGGCTCGAGAAAATTATGATGTTTCATTTTATAATCAGGAGAAGGATATCACACATTTAAACATTTTAAATTCCTTTCTTAATCAATCAACTAATGTATCTAATTGATTCTAAGTTTATTGTCAAGGATATTTCTTCTCCATTATTAACATATTGCTTTACAAAGACACAATTGTTTCCTCTCTATTGTTTGCAAGATTGACCAATAATATTCCATGGAAAAAGTATTCCAAAAGCTTTACTCCAGATTACTGCTCCATTAAAAATTGAGTTATCCCGATATTTACACCCAGTCTAGTGCTTCTCGATCTGTACCATATTTTAATACAACTAAGCATAATATATCATCATTAAGATTTTACTTTATACTAATGTTAGACTTGTAATTAATTGACAACTCACTAATTACTGTGTTTTTTTCTTCAAATTGATAACTTGGATAAAACCTATGTTATTTTTCCACCGATCGTTGTACCATAATACGTTATCTATTTTTTTTTATGATACGTTTTTTTAACTTTAGTTTGTTAATGTGGATTCCTCCGTAAGTCAATATCTCGTCTTACATTAATTGTGATCATAAATATAAGTTTATATTACTTGGTTGTTATAGGGGTGTTGTATTTATATATATTACATGCATTGTATTATTTAAACTCCATAATAGTTTATATTTTAGTTGATATATTTTATGTTTATCTAATAACCATTTAACTATTTTACCGATTATTAGAAGGTAGGTCTTTTACTTTTTATCGAAACGTCGTGTCTATATCCCTAATATTTAAAAATGTAAGAATGGATTACAATACTCAAAAACTATTTCACTAATTTTCAAATTCAGATACCCAAAAAATATGGAGATGTAATAAATGAAATTTCAATTTAGATAAGCAGGTCTTAAGATGTAATAACGCCTGATAAATTACATTACTGTGTGATTTCATATTAATTTTAAAGGGATGGCGGGGATATTGCCTTAATGTATTTCGTATGATTTGTTTATAGACATTGCCTTACATACAATGTTAGTAATGGCTTAAAATGCCAGTCTAGTCAATCCTTCGCTAAAATATTAATTTAAATAATACCATAACACAAATTCGATACAGACCAATTTTTTAAGCCAAATACAATATACCTGAAAAGCAAACCGATTTTGGAACCTTACTTAAGCGAATACTGACTAGAAATTGCATTAATATTATAGATGACCACTTATAACAATTAATACATCTAAAGCCCAGACGAACTAAGTTAGCGTATACCAATTAAAAATTTCCCACAAAAATCATTTGTAAATAACACCATTAACTTATATTTTTAATAACTGTATTTACAAAATGGAAAATCTTCATCTGAAAAATTAAAAATTTCATAATCATTGTTCACCAATTAATGTTTTCAGGCATCCTTAATAAAAAAAAAAAACTGATAATTTATAGTACCTTTTGCCCTAAATCTCACAACTATGCTTAAAGATACTTTCGAGATAAGTATGATAAAAAAACGATGTTAATGGTTTTTTTGTAGTAAAATGAACGTGATTGTAATTTCGCTTCTGTCTTAATAAAACCATATTGGTTGTTAGAACTATACTGTAGCACATAAAAAGAAGATGCATTTCATATCTCACCCATTCAAATTTAATAATAGTTTAGGATGCCAATGCATAATACACCCTAACTATTTTTTCTAGAACTTAAAAAAGCAATTAGTGACTGTATAATCACCAAATTTTATATTATTACTAAGAAATTATTATGTAGAGTAGAATCTTGGCCTAGAAAAATATGAATTGTTTAACTGTTTTTTGGACAAGCTTACTTCGACAAATATCCAACTAATGTACTAAAAATTTGGAATAATATAGAACTTGGTCATTAAATAACAACTCGTAATCATGGAGTCCCACTAAGGACCTGTTCTTGGCCCTTTGCTGTTTCTAATTTATATTAATGAACCCCCCTTCTGTGTAACATAGACAATTCATGGTAAATTTATTTTTCTTTATGCAGTTGACACAGCACAGTTATTGCCCCTCAAAGATAATTCTTTGGGAACTCACGACCTAAATAAGGCGTAAAATATGTTTGTATAATATGTAATTAAAAGTGGCTGGTACTAGATCCGTAATCTTCCTTTCAGACTTAAAATGTTCCAAAAATATAAAAACACTCTTTATCCCCTTTTACAATTCAACAATTCTTCTAGCTCCTCCGTCCAATCTTAATAATTATGTTTCATAATAAAATATTGTAATTTTAGATGTGTGTGTAATACCTGTGATAGAATGGTAATTCTGAATATTGCAATAAAGTACTTAGGTGTAACTCCTTAGACTCTACAACTCAAATTGGAACCTATCATATAGAAATAATTGTCAATAAATTAAGCGTCTAATAACATATATGATTAAGCGCCTGAGTGTACCGTGTCCGCTCTCAAATATTTAAAAAGGTATATTTTGCACTGGTTTCAGTCATCTCTTTTCATATTGGAATAATAGGTATGGGCAGGGGAGCGGTATAGTTAATCATATATAAAAGATTTTGGATGGAAACAACTCTCTAAATTTTTAATTATCAAAATAATGCTCCATAAAGAGAGAACCTTCCCCTCCCTCCAATTGTTTCAGGAAGCAAATCTAATGGATATAAGACGTACAATTATTTATTGCAATGTTTAAATTATGTATTTAGGCACCAAAACTTTTTTGCTAGAAGCTCAAATCAATAGGGTCTAGTCAACGAAGAATCCGGAATCCGAGTGCTAGATAAATTCCATATTGTAAATCACGACTTGCTCTCAAGAGACATGCACATTTTATTGCCCCCAGTTTAATTAATTCTTTTTTTAACTGACAATAAAATGGCATTGTCAGATTTTCCAAATTTTTCATCTTTTAAAAAAATTAACCCCAAAGTTGGATTACATAGTGTAAAGGTAGAATTATTCTTACTTTAAAGACAATAAACTATAACATAATCTACGTCATTTTTTATTTTTTTTATTTTTTTTTTTTTATATTATAATTATTTCCCCTCTTCTTCTTCCGGTATAAAGATACCAATATCTTGTGTTCATTCGTTTTTTGACTATCTTGTTTATATTATCTGCTATTTTTCCATTTATTTTTTTTTAACTTTATCTTTCTCTTTTGCCACGTGACACACTGTATGATTTTCACAGTATACCCACATAACAGGCTATGCCTTGTGGGGATTTTTGTTTTTATATATATATATTTTATTTTTTTTATATTATATATTTTTATATTTTTTATTTGTACATATATATGTGTTTAAATAATTTATATCCATGTATATCACATGTAAACAAAAATTTTCTTTTGGAATGATAAATAATAAAAAAAAAAAAAAAAAAAATACCTAATCGACATATTTATGTAGGTACATTGAGAAGAAGTATAAATGTGGAAGAAGAAAAATAAGTGTACTTGGACAGAGGGGATGTGGCGTGGTATCCTCTCTGCCTATACATATAGTATTATAGTATTTTATATAGTATTATATATAGTATTATATATTGTATTATATTGAGACGAATGGATAGATCCGAAAGAACTGGCTAAAAAAAATATATGATGCGACTGTCCCTGAATGTAGAAGGTCGAGGAAGGCCGAGAGAAAGACATGGCATGTTCAATGGTGTATACAAGTGCTTTGTGTGATTTACTCAATTAATCTAATTTTTTAAATGGCTTGATAAAAACTATAAAAAACTTAACACATTTGGTTTATGAACTTTACAGTATATTTTTAGAAAATACAAAATTAAATCTGTACAAAAAAATTAATACGTAACAACGTAGCCCGAAAAAAGCTTGGCGTACAAAAGAGGACGATCTTCAAGTATCCTGTGAATATATTTGTGTTATATCAGCACGTTATCGGTGGATTAGAAATATTTAAGGAAATACCAACCTGTCATAGCTAAACACTTTTTACTAATGTTTATACGTCTTATGTTCAAACAAGGTGATTGCGAACATGTATTGTTGCCGAAAGCTCTTTGCGCTTCAATACGTTGGTTCCCTTAAAAAGGACCCACTTCGACTTACATTTTTAAAAACTTTTGAAAATAATTAAATTAACATCGAATTCGAAGATGGATTAGGAGTTCGAGTTTGTGCAAAATAAAATGGAGGAGTCGTACATTTTTGACTCTGTATTCCTAATCTGTGTAACATTTGGCTCTACCGACTACCGACCGCAGTCTTGCATTTTTTGCAGAGTTTATTCAACCATGTGATGCCTTGACTGGCGTTGAAGCGCAAGACTGATCATTTTGCCTTCATGTAACTAACGATCAAGATTCACTGCACTTGGCACCATGGCACCATTAAGTGCGGATTAGGAAAAGTAATAGTAATAGTATTTACCTAACTAAAATGTGTTTAATTATCGGGTAATATTCGTTTAATATACAAGTGTTTATTTTATATTGCAAATGTATACTTATATTTTATGTCACACAAGTCTTAGTAATGATTTGTATACCACAATTATTTATTATTCACGTGTCGTGTAGCCTGTTTAACTCCCGTTTTTATTAAAAAATTTATATGTTCTTGGCGATATGTTTCGCTCATAACAACCTGCACGTCCTTGAAAATACAAGGTTATAATAAAAATATACCGAACGTAATATAATACACCCTTAATCTTCACACGATGTCGTGCTCGAATAACATAAAATATTTCCGCCCCATTTCTCGCGTGTTCTCGTTTACGAGTACGTTTCCACACATAGCAAGTGGCGTCCGGAGGTCCTCATAACAAACAGCCCTCCAACAGGTGGGTCCGAGTTGCCACTACCTCCCTTCACATTTCCCCTTTGAACTTTGCACAGTATTACCTATATAATGTTTCACATTATGTGAGTCCCGGTCCCGAAGCCGCGCTGCTGCTAGGAGAATGTCAGAAGGCAGAGCCAGTAGGCAGTAAGCAGTCGACCGCTGTATCGTGTGCTGTGTTCTGTGCTACTCCCACTCGCCGATTCCCGCACTTACGAATTTCGAACCTCCGTGATACTGTGAATACTTTTAATTCAATTTATATCCTCAAAACTTTTCACAAATCCCAAAGCTTAGCGTAAGTTACCGTATCGCCTGAAAAACTTCCCTTCGGAATTTTCCTTATTTCAGTGGAAAATTTTCTTCCACTAAGTGACTTTAAATGAACGAGGAGTGAGGACCCTAAATCTCTCGTGAAGTGTGTAAATACTTTCTTGTCGTTTATTAATTTATTGTTCGTGAGTTTGTGTATGTTCAAGATCAAAGAAATTGCTTATTTGGTTTATATTTCGTTGATCAAGTTATTTCAAAATGTCAGAAGTTAAAAAGGTATGAATTTTGTTTTATTTGCTTCGGCGCTATAAAAAAGTATTATTCAATGTTAAAATAAAATGAACAGAACCAAAAGCTTATTATTGATTTTTTTCTTGGTGCTTAGTACTTAACTAGATAATTTATTTTATCCTATTGCAAAATTTTATTATGTATTTCAGTATATTTTACTGTAAAAATAACGAGCTTATAAAAGTCTAAATATTGTAAATTTATAATATTCATGCAGTGTAAATATTTTCAAGGGTATACTTTGACAATTGGGAAATAATGCACCCAATCTCCTATTGATGGAAGTAATACAACTACGCAAACACGCACAACGTCTATTGATATGTCATTGTGTATCTGATTTCATTAATTAGTACTTTATAGTTTCGTTAAATTATTTATGTTTATTTTTTATTTTTTATTTACATACAGTAAATCTGGACACAATAAATTTAATTGGAATAGATAGATATCTACATTTAATATAAAGGCATTGTAAAATATTAGCCCTAGGTATCGCGAGGAAAATAAATACATTTATTCGCTTGCTGTAATATATTTAAAAATATATATTAATAACGTTTGAAAAAACCACAAACTGCACGGGCATAGTATCCGAATTTGGTTATGAAATAACATTATTATTATTTTTTGTTAAAAGTCCAGATATTAAATTTTAGTGTAATAGTTCTTTGGTTTATTTAATAGAATGTAATATTATTACGATATGTAAGATCGGTGCAATGAAATAAGATGTGATAAAATAACACAAATTACAATGTTGTATTAGTTCGTGGGATGCACGAGAATGTCAAAATATGAATGAATTATATTTTATTTTTAAATTATGTAGGTTGTAATTGTACCATTATTTGTGAGCATAAAAATACTGTACCAATAAATTATTGTTTTCTTGTCGTGTATTGGTTAATTTCGGGTTAGATAAACAATATATTGAGTGTGTCCAAGTACTTGTAGACATAAACTGGACTTCACCCATTATGGGCTAACATTAAATTACAATTTGACATCTCAACAGAGACGAAAAGTTTGCGTAATTTATATAAAATATAAAAGTATTTGAATCTACAAAATAAATACCAACATCCCTCGTGTTTATATTAACAAGCATACGCATTTTGCATACATTCATAGTTCTATTTGAGTTAACTATTTATTTTAATTTCCATTAACAGGCCAGACAGTAGGTACCTGAGAATGATCTAATGATAGGCACAATTTCGGTAGTATTTAATTACCGCATAAATTTTCTTCACTTATAATGAAACTTACTATGTTAAGTGGCATTAGAGTGATAACTATAGTACTACCTACCAGCGATGCATTGATTTTATAGGCAAACTTTGGCTTCGCAACCCGCCTTGCTGTGAACCGGCCGCGACCATGTATCTGTGTTTTATTCCGCTTTATGATTGTAAAAGAGTATTATATTCAAGGCAAAATAACGCAGCGAATGCACATTGATTAGTTCTAACATTAACTAGGCCTAAGACAGTCCAGTCGCGTAACCTCATTTCCTTCCATTTATAGAATTTATACCATCAACCAGTTACTTGGATGTGATAAATTTCCAGCAATTTATCTCATTCTGTATTTATTAATGATATTAAATATAACCTTTGTGCTAGCCGATACTAGTTCTTTATTGAAGAAATGAAAAACTAGCATAGCGGCTTCGCATTTTCACATTTTAAAAACACATTCTTAAGTTTTACCGCATACCCTTCCTAATAAACTTTTAGCATTGAATCTGCGAAGGATTTTATTTATTTTTATAAATTTCATGTAGGTATTATGGATATTATTAACTTTCTAGATTTTTTCAACGCTTGTTTGTGTGTTTATTTCTTTAAATGACTGATATTTATATCCGATTTTATTTTTGAAGTCCAGATAGACAAGTTGTTGCCAAGAATTTTGTCATTTTATAATACTTCATATCTACAAGCGTGTTCCCATTTTAAAATAGCAAAAACTTAAACATAATTTTAAATATGTTCAAGTAATTTACTTTTAATATGCACTTTTTATCATTTCTTCAGTTTTAAAAGAAAAAAATATATAAATGAGTATTAAGGACGACTTTCCATTTATTTTGCATAATTCAATCATCATCAATGTTGCAAATATTTTACTGCTACGACCATTGCCATGTTTTCTCTTACTCAATAATCATAATCTTCATTGCTTAGTCAATTTTAATCAACTTATCATTGATCTCGCTTTACAGGACCATTATTTTACACAGCAGCATGTCCCGAACGCTATTGCTATACACAATTCATGAATCGTTAGTTATGTTATGTCATTATGTATGTAGAAGCTAAAGATATCTTAGGAACGCACTCCTTACAATTCGTTATCCATAAATGTACACAGTAAAGCATAAATAAAAATTTAATCGATTTTATTAGTTTTTCAGCACGTTCTCTGAAAAATCTTTTTTTGGAGCATGATGATTTATAACCAGTAGTATCTCACGTCGCCAGTTACATAATTATTTTTGGATCGGTGCTATGTATAATCGTATAATCGACGTTATGACCCCTTCTTCATAACGAGGAGTCATATTCAGGGGTAAAGTTGAAGTTGTTGAAACGTGGCGCTGACCTAAGAGTTATTAGCACGTTGACAACTCTGATTAGGGTTTTCCTACCTGAAAACAGTTTTCAGCCGTTAATTGCTACAATTATTATCCGCACTTTACTTGGGACAGAAAACTGTACTTTTCTTGCCCAGTTTGCAAACCGTCCGTGTACTGCAATAACTGAATGGAATACTGAATGATCGGCGCGACGACGTTTGGCTGACATGACAGTTAATGTTTTTTATGTAAAACTTTAAGTAGATATCGATATATTGAATGCTTTTAAAAACAAATAACATATTTACCTTCTTAGTAAGTTATAATAACAATTTCCTGTATGCAAACATAGATAATAAATTACGATCGTTTGACAGACTGTACAGGTACAGTTTTCTGAACAAGAAACTGCACAAGAAACTGTGCAGTTTTCTGTCCCATATAAAGTACGCATCAGACACAATAAAAGTTAATTATTTACGTGAATATGTTTTTATGTCAGCGGTTATGTTTTTCAGGGGTTAGAATTAAGCCACTGTTTCTGAAATGATTCATGACTCCTGGCTACTAGACAGATGGTCCCGGATCTAGACAGATCTCGATATTTTCTCGGGAAACCTATTTAGCAATACTTGTCATCTCGTCTGGTTAGGTAGGGAACTAAACAATTGGGTTCTTCCCGATTTTTTATTTTTTATTTTAAAAAAATAATTGAAAAATACAATATCAAGGGATTTTTTAAAAAAAATTTACGATGTCATATGAATTTTCTAGTGCGGTTTGAAATAACACTTTTTCAAATCGCTCGCAAAATCCTCCATTTGGCGCGCATGCGGTGTGACGTCGCAGCAATATAGGCGCTCACTACGGAATGAATTTTTCACTCCTTTCACGGTAGACGGGTATGACGTCATTAGCCAATAACGGGCGTTAAAAATTATTCGTATTTTCGTGTTTTTAAAACATAAATTAATAAATGAAAACAAAATTTTTAAGCATTGTGTTTTATATCGTTGGAATTGTAAAAATATACTTTAAATATTTATAACGTTTTCAAGGATATTCATGCTATCGGGAAGAACCCTATTGGTATAAATATATACTACATCTGATTTTAAAATTTTGAATTATGTACCTACTGGTCCTGAATTATGTATCTATTGTAGCAATGAAATATTGCAACGGGTTTCGAAAATCATTCACATGATTTATAAGTAAATAAGATGTTCACAGTGAAATTTTAAAAATAACTGCTACTTTCCCTTATCTGCACCAAATGGTCCATAGGGCACTGCATCGGTACACCAAGTGCAGTGTATATTGATCGACGCCGACGCTTAAACGACAAATGTACTTATAGATTCACTAAAAATATTATACAGCCTTTACGTTGTGAAAATGTGAGGAAATTGTGTCTATAATCTAAATCTCCTTTTGGTATAAAATAGCGCAGGGGTGTGACTGCATCATTATATTTGCTATGCATCTCTATTTTTTACATTAAAAAAAAAAAAAAAAAAACACATATTAACATTTAAACAAATTTCCAAGTGTTTTTTCTTCTTGTCCTGACTAGCTAAGAGTTCCTGTGTTAAGTCAGGACATTTCTTATTAGTCTCTGTTGATTGTTAATAACTTTTTAGTAAAAATCTTGTTCAATCCAACATTTGTATATGAAAATATGGTTGTGTATTCGTAATAAATATTATTTGTTTTAATGCTGGCATTGTTCTGCCAACTGTCAGTCGGCATCACTGCAACAGCGAAAATATAACCACATAACAAAATTATATGTTTAGAAATAGATCGCAGTACAAATCATCTGAGTAACTTATCTATTTTCGATATACTCGATCTAAAAGGGAATCGGGAGCAATCGGCAATTGACATTTTAAGAACGATACAGATACGGACTCGGTAGTTGAGTTTAGGCGATACAAAAGGAATCTGACTAATCTCGATGTTCGGTACAGTCATTTACAGTGAAAGAAGAAATGTTGGGAGAAAATAGGGGCGGACAGTTTATATATTATCGTCGTCTCTGTTATTTATTATATATCAGTTGATAGGTAATGTAAGTATAAGGTAGAGTATACGGCAGAGTTCAGAAAGAACTGGGAGTGCGGCATGGAGTAACGTCCGCCGCGTTCAACAGTATGAAAGCTGTCTGGAGATCGGATATTTACTCGGTTAAAACAAAATGCCGCCTTTATAACTCCTGCATCACACCTGTTCCTCTCTATTGGCTGCGAATCGTGGCACCTAACTAGGGCCCAAGACAGCAGACTTCTGAGAGTTTTGAGAATAGGTGTCTTAGATGAATTTTAGGTGTGCGGTGGTTTGACTTTGTAAGGAACACAGAGGTGAGGCAACGGACACAGCAACCCTTGGTATCTACTGTCATCCGGCGAAGGCATTTCGGCTGGCTAGGCCATGTACTACGTATGCTCCCGAGAGCCTTAACCATGCTTGCCTATTTTACAAAGGCATCAGGTTCTCGGCGTCCCGGTCGACCATTGTTGACAATTCGTCGGCAGTTTGCGTAAGAGCTGCGGGACGCGGACTTGACTGGGAGGATGCGCGGGAGCTGGCGGCCGATCGCTTGGCCTGGAGGCAGTTTTGTGGACTCCACATGCTCCGCATGGGGAGCGGATATGGTATAATGAAAAAATAATGAACGTGATGTAGCGGTAGAGCATTGGGGCTGCCATGAATAAGGTCGCGGGTTCAATTCCCGATCGGGGTCAAAATGAAACATTTATGTGATTTTCACAAAAAAATGTTTCATATGTAATACCTTGGACTGGCGTTGAAGCGTCAGACTGATCATCTTGCCTTCATGTAACTAATGTTCTAGATTACACCAAGTGCAGTGTCGAACCGTTATGTGCAGATAAGGGAGAGTACTAGTAGTATAAAATATCAGTAAACTGGTATTTAAGGCTCAATTTATAGAACCAACATCTTCATATCGAATATTTCCACAAGTTCACCCGCATATTCCACATTTATATGTATCTACCCTTTATCTACTATTTTTTGGATACTTTCAACATTATTATAATTCAAAAAACACCTAAATTAGTTTAAATATGTCCCTTTATTGTGCTAGTACTTCTTTTATTTTAAATAATTGTATGAGATTCTGGTTTCGGCATTTATCTCGATATTTATTCCTCATTAGCATGGTGAATAAGTTCTTCGTTTTAATTGTATTATTTATATTAATTGTAAACCGGACGAAATTTCGTCTTAACGTACAAAAGAATTCGCCGTCCGATTTATTTTAATTACTGTAATTCCTTCGAGGTTCGAGGACATTGTTTTTTCTGTACATTAAGACCCTCGCAAATTGGATCAAGTCACTTCGCAGAAAATGAATAAAAATATATGGCCGGATAATGTCTCTCTGATTTTATGCGGAGGACGCAATATAAAATGTGAAGATATCCAGAATATTCTCTTTTCGTTTACCCAAACAATTTAATATACAGAGAGAATAGAAATTTCACTGGGTCATAAAAAAATAAATCTTTGAAGTGGTAGGGAAATCAGTTTTTTCTATATTTTCGTAGTAATTTGGCTAGCAATCTATTTTAAATTGTTCTTGAAGAAAGTAGGGTTGAAAGGGTTAAAATTCAATTTGTTATACTTGTGTGTATGTATTTACTGGACTAAATAGAATGACCTCTTTCTGTACATCACCTATTTTTAAAACATGCTTGATATTATTATCTTGTCTACGTATAAACATACTTAGGTCTTTTTATGTATAAAACATCGTGTCATATTGTAAATTTAGTTGGTTGATATGATAGATACATACCTAAATGACCTACGTGATTATTCAATTATTTTGTAAAAATTTAGGTAGGTACTTAAATGAATACAGTAACCATAATTCACATTGGATACAAACCATTAGGTCAAAATATATTATTTATTTATTTATATTTTAATATTATACACACAGTGCTATGTTTGGTACAATTAACAAAGAATTTTCAAATTGAGGTAACATATAGAACATAACAGCAATTACGTGGACAACACAATGTACAAGACAAATTTCTGAGGACGTGAAGTGAGCAAACAGTGGTTATGTTATGTCATAATAATTTTTATAATGTTATGTTATAATAATAATATTATTATACTACTACTACTTCCCTTATATCCGCACCCAATGGTGCATAGGGCACTGCATCGGTGTAGTGCAGTGTATCTTGATCATTTTATTACATGAAGGTTAGATCAGTCATACGCTTTAGTACTAGTCCAAGGTATATATAATATAATATTGATGTGAAAATCGCATGTAAATAAATATATGGTTAAATAATATTTATAAGGAGTTTTTTTCCAGTCATGTAATTTGACGAGGTATTATCAAATCTGAAAAATTCTACAGAAATTCAGAGTCAACAGTAATTGATTCCATTTATTGAGAAAATTTGCAGAAATAATTTATGTAAAAAAATTGATTTGGCAATCCGCATTTTGTACGGGTGTTCCAATATTTAGTATTCTTCAGAAAACCCAAAACGAAACAAGAAACTGTCAACACCTTCTTGTATTTCCCGCAAGACGCACATAATTAAAGTTTCACCCGTGTTTGTGGAGATAAAAGTTCCTAAATTATATCGGCGTACAGTAATAGTTTGATATCGGGTCGGCCAAGTGGATAGTGATGCCAGAAGACGGCACCGAAATAACTTGGGGA
>JAGVSP010001602.1:0-72411 GCA_022494985.1 Micrasema minimum
GATAGTTATGATGGAATGTGTTTAATTTTTGTATCGTCTTTCTTATTCGTGTTTGGATTGTGCAATATGTAATTAAAAATGTGAATAAATACCGGTCCCAAAATGAGTTTTTATAACTCCTGGGTATATAATACAAGTATGTTTTTATATTAATAAAAGAAATTTAAAAAATATATATAATAATTGCACTTTTTAAATATTTAACTTTGTTCTGGATTCATGGAAAGATTTCGAGAAAATAAATACTTAATTCATTTCTTTTTTTTTATATATTCCCATCACATTGCTTATTACATAAAACATATTGCATCTTGACAGTTTCATTGATTCATTAAAAGAATTCCAAAAGAACCCGTAATGCCTTCCAGATGGTTTATTCTACAGTATTTTACTAGCTAAAAACAGTGTATTTTGCATTAAAAATAAGCAATAGGAATGGTACAATGTATCTATGTAAATAAGCTGTCCCATCCGCCACTGAAAATTCATGTAAAGTGCTTTCACTCCCGGAATGCAGCGTATAGAAAGTATTTGCTCCGCTGAAACTACCCCGGGACGAAGCCTTTTTCGTCTTGGTAGATTGATCTAACATCTGTCGCCTCCGAGGCTTTGTTGGCTTGTTGGCGTGCCAATCCTTCGGAACGAGCTACCCCTACCACCAGTCAACTATGCAACCCCCTGCTGTCCGAATTTAAAACAGAGGAAAATGCATTTGGAAGATGCACTAACTTGATTTGTTTTAACTTTATGTGAACATAGAAACAACAAGAAAATGGGATTTTTTAGTCAATGTTTATAATATTTCATAATTATTATGAAATATAACTTTGTTGATTTTTTATCTGTCAACCAGTTTAGGAGTCACCACATCTTCTTCAAGGCTTTTAAACAGTAAAACGAAATGTTTATTTAAAAAAATCGTTCTTTTTTTTAAAAATCACATACATTATATGTACATGTTTGTTGGTTCTAAAGCGTAAGACTGATTATCTTACCTTCATGTAATAAATGATCAAGATACACTGCACTTGTTGTACCAATGCAGTGCCCTATGCATCATTGGGTGCGGATAAGGGAAAGCAGTAGTAGGTTGTTGATTAAGAATTGATTAAGTATTAATTATAAACTATTCAAATGGTCTAAAAATAGTTGTATTTATTTTAGCTTTATGTCCACTGATTCTTCGACAATAATGTATTTACAAAATTTACTTAAGAATCACTTCATCGGTAGACTCATTTTTTGTTTAAATTTGTTTAAATCTAAATTGTTAATTTTTTTATGCAAGTTATATCCCTGTTTATTAGATTGATGTTAATTCGTGTTACAAGATTTGCTTCTCACTTTAGTATGTGATTGAGTATTTTTTGCGGTCAGTATAATTTGGGCCTTTACAAAGCCCCAAGTTACCTATAATAATAATTAACGATCTTCACGTGATCTTTTAAAAAACCCCTTTACATTGGACAAACTAGATTTATCAATTCTGCAAATGTTTGTCAATCCTCGGAATAAGATTTCCACACTGTTGACGGAGATTAATTTGTTCTCGAGAATCCGTGGCGGAAAGGCGAAAATGCTTTTTACTCCCAGTGAAACTAACAGCGTTGCAGTTTTCCTTGTATGAGCTGAATCCAGAATAGCTGATTGAGAATTCTGGCCGAAGAATTGGAAATTAAATATTTATGAGTAAATTTAAAAGGCTGCAAGATCTTTTCAACGGCTTCTCAATAGTGCAACATCAAAATGTAAAAAGATACTGGTTATTTTACAATACTATACAAAGCAGCTTATAGTAGCAGAGCATATAAAGCTTTATTTTTTTTTACAATTTGACATCTCAACAGAGACGAGAAGTTTGGAAGGGAATATGGATATCTAGGCGTTTACAGGGCTTATGACCTGTCATTGGCTGGGTTAAGTGGCCACTTGATGTATTACAAACATTCCCCATTTCACCTAGTATTTGATATCCATATCTGCCAATATACAGTAAAATGGCGCGACGCTTCACATGTGAACACTCTCTGTCATCCATTAAAAAATTCCTAAGCATTTTAGCAGAAACCTTTATGATTGCAATGACAGGTCATAAGCCCTGTAAACGCCTAGATATCCATATTCCCTTCCAAACTTCTCGTCTCTGTTGAGATGTCAAATTATAATAATTAGAGCCCGTAATGGGTGAAATCCAGTTTTTGTCACCAAGTATTTGGACACACTCAAAAAGTTGTTTATAATTTTTTTAAATTGTTATTTTGCTTATATATAGTAAAATACTCACAGTTATAAATAAAGATAAATTGGTACTATTTTTTACACTTTTGACGACGTCTACTTAAAAAGGATTAAAAAGATGAATATTTTAAGATAAAATTACAGTAATGATTTGGCAGTAGTATTATGGTATCATAAATTATTTTGTCAAAAATTGATACTAGATGATCGGCAGATATGGATATCGAATACAAGGCAAAATAGGGAATGTTGTAATACATAAAATGGCCACTTCACCGAGCCAATGACAAGTTATAAGGCCTGTAAACGCCTAAATATCCATATTTCTTACAAACTTAATGTATTTGTGGTCTTTTGATAGATACGAAAATTGCAGATTAGAATCTGAAAGGGTTGAATGCCACTCCTGCATAACTTGCTTCCTGCTTTCTGGCACAGTTTTCCGACTGTTTACAAGCAGCCCCCAAAATTGAAATATCTGAGTATATTATAAAAAGTCAAATGTTTATATATTAAAAAAATATATGTCTTTGGTTGGTAGGTATTTGAATGCTTATCAACTGAAAATGAGAATCTATCAATAATTTTATTCCTCTTATTTGGAGGAAAAAATAGGCAAAAGCTTATCTTAATTCCATTTCATCTTTTTTTCATTGAACGCGTACTATTTATGCTAGCAAAGCGTACTATTTATGTTACTAAAGGTCCAACTAATCTATAAATTCAGCAATCACTAGTCGTTCCATACAAGCCCTTTCAATAGAGCCTACAGGAGGTGACACGGGCTAGGGGTAGAAAGGGAGGATCAGGGAGAGTAAATCTTTACGAGCACTAAATGGATACACGCCTTTGGTGCGTGATGAGAATCAAATATTTTCAGGAGGTCTGTAAATACTTGCAAATCAGAATCTTTTAAAATTAGGCACCTTGAAATTTTAAATCGTCCTTAAAGGTATCTTTGAAATCTTTAGAGTTGAAGATGAATCACTATAGTCCGCTTTTCACGTCAAGACATTTTACACAAATCGTTTTTAGAAACGTTCATCTCAGGTACCATCAAGATGCAGATTAAATGCCATTATTTATTTTATTTTATTTTTATTTATTGATATGTTAGGTACAATAAAACTAAGATCAATTTAAGGTAAGATATACAACATAACACCAATTACGTGGACAGCACAATGTACAAGACAAATTTCTGACAACATTAAGTATATAAACAATAGGATATAAAGTGATTATGATACAGTACGATACGGAGGTTCCGGGTTCGATTCCCGGAGAGAACACAAAAATTAAAAAAGTGATTTTTCTTAAGCCTGGGTGTTTGTGGCGTTTTGTTCCCCTCTGTAATTGGGCCTCCTGGCCTGTTGAGGTGGTTCAATAAATAAATAAATAAATTATGCTATGTCATGTGTATGTTGTGTTGTGGTATATGTGTGAAGTGTGGTGTACAAGTTGGGAAATCTGAATATTTAAGCGGAGGAGACAACATTTAGGTTATAATAAGTTTATAATTATAATTATAGAAAGTTAAGTTTACAATTATAATTATAGAAATGAATAGCAATGGCATGAAATATGGCCCACTCGCTTGAGACAAAAACTGCTTCCAATCTAAGCAATCGGCCGCCAGTTCCCGAGCATATTCCAAGTCGGGTCCACATCCCAAAGCTCTGACGCAAACTGTATACGGATTGTCACAAAGTACGTTCAGGATGCGGAGAACCTGATGCCACGTAAAATACCGCAAAATACTGCAAAAAAATGTGCAAGTATAAAATTTTTTATTACGTATTAAATTGACCCCGCATAGAAGGTTTACTCGATCAGATTTCGTGAGGATCAATATACTACACCTATAAATGTACCGAACCTGTATTAACCCTCTGGCTGCCTACGTTCACGAGAAATACTTTTACGCTTAATCGGCATTGGGGTCACGTGGGCCGAGGTATTCTCCACGTTTCAATTCGTGGGGTTGCCACCCCCCGGGGCATAATGTGATAGACAGGCATCGGAAGGGTTAACTGGGGTAGGAATGTTAACGTTGAGATACAATGTATATTAAAATATGTATACATGATCTCATAAATATACGCTTTTGTATTTCAAAGATAAATGGGTTATTCATTCAGTTATTTCAACCACCTCAACAGGCTTAGAGGCATAATAAGAGAAGGAACAATATCACAGACGCTTGGAACAATATCAAAGACGCAGGTTTGAGAAAAAATATTTTTGGTTTTGGTGATCTCACTGGAAACTGAACCCGGAACCTCAGGGTCGTGAGTCAAGCGGTCTTAGAAATAATACCAATTGAGTATTGGTGGAAAGACAACGCTTTCACATTACATTGCATTATTTACAAGATACTGTATATTTTAGGAAATTAATATTTAGATGCATATTTTGGAGCTTAAAAGCACACGTATGATAGCCTACTCACTTACACACAAGGTGGACATAAACAATAATTTTAGAAAAATATCTTACTACTTTTAACTAACTATTAGGTGCGCCATTTTCTCGAGGATAGAATTCCAGACCACTCTATCCTAACGCACTGCATTTGCTTCCTGCACATTCATACATTTTCTCAAGCACGCACACTTATACTTATTTATAAAGTAAAACAACCTTTTTTGCAAAAAAGTTAATGTAACCGTTGCTTTATTCCCTTTCTCTTGGTTTGGCTCCCAAGATAAATAAAAATCCGGCCCTTATTTCGCCAATACAGCTACTTTTTTTTAAGGTCAAGAGTAACAAATATTTGAATCGGTGAGGTCTCTGGGGACAGGAAATCTACGTCATAGCTATTTTCGTTTTATTCACCCTTTCCGGTTATTGACTCAAAAAATAAAATGGCTGCCTTTTGGCGTGTTTTGATAGCAAACGAAAATCAACGTTCGGTGACTTTATTTTGAGCAGAATAATTGACAAACTTGATAAAATACCTTTATAAATACGAGTTTTACAATAATTTAAATATTAAGATAAATTTAAATCAACCTTTCGAATACACACTATGTTTAATATTTTATAATTCAACCCACAAAGTCAATGTTTAAAAAAATATATATATTTGCCTAGGAAAATGTTACAATATTAATCGTTTCTTTTTTGGAGAGGCACAACGAAAAAAAAATCATAACTAAATGTACGTTTATTTAAAAAATAAAAATATGTAATAACGGAACAATATTAAATATATAAACGAAATAAAAATTCTATAGCTTGTTGAGTTTTAATAATTTAGGTTTTTTTAATTTATTTAAAACGGTTTTTTTTATATTTTTTTTATTTATTTAACCACCTCAACAGGCCAGAAGGGCCCCAATTAAAGAGGGGAACAACGTCACGAAAAAATACTTTTAATTTTTGTGTTTTCACCTGGAATCGAACCCGGAACCTCCGTATCGTGATTCCAGCGTCTTGGTCATTACGCTACGGAGGCCGGTGGTTGAGGTTAGTGCATCAACAAATAAACATATAAAGGATGCCTATTTTAAAGCACAGGCCGCTTAGGATTTATTGAAAATAGTATTTACAAATTGAAATATTATGTGCAAATATCATAAGTAAAATAAAATAAAAATAATTATGTTGCATCCTACCTAGTCTGCGATCCGCAAGACTTTCCATATTATTTTGTATTTGTACCAGACACTATTTTACAAAAAAACATTAATAATTAATATAATATGGATCCCCAAACGGAGTCCCCACTATTCTGTTTACATAGATAAAATCGAATCGATAAAAGCCAAAGAACTCTTGCCTATAGTTTTATATAATTTTATGCAAGCAAGTGAGATCGATTACATTTCTTTAAACTGGACAGCCTAGAAAAAAGGAGAAAAGTAATCGATCTCACTTGCTTGCATAAAATAGTCACCTTGACACACAACGCTAATAAGCGAAATCGGTCTGCGTGCAATTTACGACTGCGTAATCCAGACATCTTCAGAGTTGAGGCGCTTTTCCTCCAATACAGAATATTGGTTACAATCCTCTCTCTCGTATGTGCAGAGATTACAATGTAATTCACAGGGACAGCACTGAAGGTATGGACATCTTCGGAAGCTCCGTAGATGGGTTCAAGAGAAGGTTATCCTTGAGATATTTGTGATCACTTTTGCTTTTTTATGTGTGTTATATTTACTTAAGCATTGTGTTTATGTCACATTTTCATAAACATTATGTTTTGGTCATTCGATTAAGCACGATGTGAACAATTTTAAAGGGCAATTGGTCTACCTAGGAATATTTTCATCTTTTTTTGTATTATATTTAGTATCCTTTGTCTGTTATTGTACCGTAACAAAAATAAATAAAAATAAAATACAATTTATCAATACGCGTTTTTTGAGGTGATTAGGAGCTATAAAAGTTAGACCTTTAATATGAATAAATGCGTGGACGATTCTTTCGTCCTCAGACAGTTATGCGTCGTTTTCTCATGAATCGTATCTAAAAAGTGTGTTTATCCCGTCACATCACTGATACGTGTTGGATTAGCGCTCTTTTTGTGTTTCGTGATTCGCTCTCAGATATGCGAGATGAAAAAGTGGATCGGGATATAAGCACGACCTAACGGATTAGCGGAAAATCCGTTAGCGGCGTCGTCGTCGCGACGTCTCCGTGGCCGAGTACGAATTTGATTGAGTTGATTTAGAACAATATTTTTTACATTTACATTTGTTTTTTTATGTTGAAAAAATACTACTTCTACAATGTTCTCTTGTCCGCACCCAATTGGTTTACTAAGTGTAGTAAATGTTAAGATAATCAGACTTTCACTTCAGAATCAGTCTTAAAAGCAGTTTTGAGAAAAAGCCTTTTGAACCAAATTTAACAAATCTTCTTCTTCATACCATATCCGCCCATTATGTGGAGCCATATGGAATCCACAAACTGCCTCTACGTCAAGCGATCGGCCGCCAGCTCCCGTGCATCTTCCCAAGTCAAGTCCACATCCCGCAGCTCTGACGCAAACTGCCGACGAATTGTCAACAGTGGACGACCAGGACGCCGAGAACCTGAGGCCTTGTAAAATAGGCAAGCATGGTAAAGGCTCTCGGGAGGCATACGTAGTATAATGGCCTAGCCAGCCGAAACGCCTTCGCGGATGACAGTAAATACCAAGGGTTGCTGTGTCCGGTGCCCTCACCTCTGTGTTCCTTACAAAGTCAAACCACCGCACACCTAAAATTCTTCTAAGACACCCTACTCTCAAAACTCAGAAGTCTGCTATCTTGGGCCCTGGTTAGGTGCCACAATTCGCTGCCGTAGAGGAGAACAGGTGTGATGCAGGAGTTATATAGGCGGCATTTTGTGAATTTAAAAAATATGTAACAAATAATATGGTAAAAAACTGTTATTATTAAAAATTAATTTAATGTGAAATTATTTTTAGAACGTTGCGACATTGCGTCATTAGAAGGTTGGCCTATTTGTTTTACCCAAATCAAATAACTTAAGATAAGCATACACGTTATTTATTTTATATAGGAGTAATTTAGGCATTTTATGTTTGTCCGTAAATAGTCAATTTAATTGTTTATGACTTAATTCTCGTTATATTTTTTACTGTAAAATTAGATAAAATGATACTGTGTGGGTATCATCGAAAACATAAATCCTTTATTGGAAAATACTAGGTTCGGTAAATACCAGGAACAAAAAATAATTTATTTGTTCTAGTTAGTGCCCAAAGCGAACGTTTTACGTAGGTACATTTTTATATTTATTTATTTTATCAACACATTAATGGTGTACGATAATAAAACATATATTTTTTGTTTGTCTTTGTTTTGTAAATTTTGTAGACAATACGAAGTAGTAATAAACAATAAGATGTTATAATTAAATGTACATGAAACAGTATTAGGAATCATTTCGTTAATTCAGCCTAAACTCTTGATCAAATAACATTTTTGAATCATTATTTATGTAAACACATTGTTGTAAAGTATGGAAACGATTTAATAACTAACTAAATAACTAACCATCACGCCATTTCCCCGAAGGGGTACGCAGAGAGGATAGAAGGCTACACCACTCTGTCCTGGCATACTTCTCTTTGCTTCTCCACATTCATACATCTTCTCATGCACGCAACGTCGATTATTCCGACTTCTTACATGCCCACTTTCAAGCACTGGTTTTACTTGACCATGCCATGTCTTTCTCGGCCTTCCTCGACTTCTACATCTGGCACAGTCACATCATATATTTTTTTAGCCGTTTTTTTTTTCATCGTCCATTCGCTCTACATGACCGAACCAACGTAAAAGACCTTTCTTAAATTTTGTCGATAATGCTTATCTCAGCCTTGATTCTGCTCTGATTTCAACATTAGTGCCCCTATCATACATAGTTTTACCACACATTTGCCTGAGAGATCGCATTTCGACTGCATTCAATTCTTCATTCATCCTTATTTTTCCAACTCCGTGCTTTGCTTCCATACACAAGGGTTGGTACCAGAACTCCATTATGCACTGCCAATTTAGCCTCTTCTGATAAGCGAATAATGTGTTTTACAAATTTATCGGCAAATAAAAAACTATTTAAAAGTTAGTCTTTCCAATTTTTTTACTAAGAAAACTATTTGAGATAAATTACTAAATTGAAGTATAAATCCTAGCAGCGGAATCTCAAATCATAGGATTGAATTTTTCCATTCAGCGCACCACGTGTAGTGACGCTGAAATACCAACGCTCTACAAACTACTCGTAACTTCTACACCATACTGAAATATCTTTCACGACATTTTCAGGACTTTACTGAAAGAGTGACAGCAGGTATACTTGTAGATACTGACGTATAACGTATTACGTTTTTCCTTCGCTACGTCATCCCGCTTCTGGGCGGTGAATATTTTTCTAAGGCATCACAAAGGACGAGTCTTGACTGGTCTTGTATAGAAAGCCTTTGTGAGTACGCTCCACTGCAATTTGGAATATTATCGCTACGTAAGATTGATGACAGGACCGCTATTTTCAGCCAGTCATATTTCATACTTTCCTTAATTTAAAAAATACTTATAATTTGACATATGTATGAGAACGCTTGGTGCATTAAACTGAGACTACTATCAGCTAATGTGACTTACGGAGTTTTACCAACAAAATTAGTATGGTAGTGAAGTTTTGGTGCACACAATGGTGAAAAGGGTCAACTGCGCTGGTCTTATATGTTGTTTGATTTTTTTTGTGTTGTGGATTTTGTTGTTGATTGGTGTGATGTAGTGTTGTATTGAAACCAAGTGCATTATATCTTGATCATTTTTAATACACGAAGGTAAGACAACGGAGTTCTGGTACCAACCCTTATGTATGGTAGTGAAGCTTGGTGTTTGAAAAAATGAAGGATGGGGTGGGGGGGGGGGGGTGGGGTCACGGGGCGGGAGTTGTAGACTGAATGCTGAGGGTCTTTGATATGCGATATATGTGTGGTAGGGATGGTTGGTGGCGTGGGGACGGGGGGGGTGGGCCTGTGTGAGCTGGTGTGGCGATAGGTTTGGGGGGGTGTGGAGGTGGATGGCGTTTGGGTAGGTCATGCGGTGTGTTGGGAGTGGAGTGGGAAGGCTTGTCGGGTACGGGTTGTGTTCCGTTGGTGCGGGGTGTCGGTGGGGGAATTAGAGCAGTCTGTGCAAGGCTGAGATGAGTCGGTGTTATCGAGCAAAATTAAGAAAGGGCGTTTTTACGATGATTTGGTCATGTGGAGCGAATGAGTCATGAAAGAAACGGCTAAAACAAGTTTGAATGCAAGTGTGCCTGATGTAGAAGCCGCGGGAAGGCCTCCGAGAAAGACATGGCATGACAGAGTACGTCAAGTACTTGAAAGTGGTCATGTGAAAAGTCGGAATAATCGGCGTATGTGCATGAGAAGATGTATGAATGTAGAGGAAGCAAAGGAAGTCTGTCAGGACAGAGTGGTTGGCATTCTATCCTCTCTGCCTACCCCTTACGGGGAAATGGCGTGATGGTTAGTTAGTTAGTTTAGATGATCAGTCTTCACTTCACTACCAGTTTAAGGTATCACACACGAAATATTAACATGAAACCACATGTAAATAAATATTTCATGTTAAAACCCCACCGGAAATCGAACCCATGACTTGACGCATTACCACTATTTTTATTTTCAGTATATAACGGTTTTTTACAACACATTGTTATTTTTAATGCATTCCTCACTGGGGGACTCCGTACCGAGGAAAGCATTTTACAGGTCGATGTTTTTTTTTACTATTTTACGAGGCGGATAAATTGAGAACTAACATGACTGTAGATTTTGCAATATGTTAAGGTACATAATGTAGTAGTTTACTGTCATTTTTTTAGTGCCTATTTTATCAATTCTTTCCATAATCTATACCACTAAATGGTGCAATATTAAATTTTGCGGATCAGCTTTTAAAAAATCGGTAGAGTTGTGTTGGACTGAAAAAAGACTCGATTGTCTTTAAAACAGTCTAGGGAAAGGGTGGAGTTTTCATTGTCCTTCTATTATTATTTCACTGATCGACAATCTGATGTCACAATTTTTTTTTTGCAACCTGCTCATTGAGATCTCTTTCGCACAATACACTACAGATAAAAAATAAACATTATCTTCTGTAGTATTTTAAAAATACCCCTGAAGCATTTTTCAAAATGTACGATTACTTTGTCCATTGTGCATTGAGTGAATATCTTAATCTTTAGTCTTATTCAGGCCATCTTTGCGATATTATTTGGTGTGCCGCTGTATAATCATCGTATCGTTTGAAGGATCTCTATTTATGAATAATTCCAGACAAGATAATCTGAGAAAAACGGTCTAGAGAGTCTTTAGGAAATTCAGTTAAAAATTGAACTCAAGCGAAACAAAGAATGGTATTTTCGGTGAATGGTGTAGACTTCTAATTTATCGTTATATAAAATACAGAAGTGCATTATTTGGAGCAATTTAAATATGTAAGACTTAAACCCTATGCTGGACTTAAAGTCGCATGCGATACTTCGGAATGACGAGTGATCAAAATACAAAATATAAATCATGTACAAAATCACCCGCCACTCCAAACTTTCAGTATGGAATAGAGCCCCATACCGTGGGCGTTCAGGTTACTTCGTAGTAAATTTTCTTGAACACTAAGGGTCAAATAAAATAAAAAATCTACAAAATCGACTCCAAATATTATGTAGATTCACTGGTTTTCCACTTGTCTATCAAGTTTTGTTGCACCCTGTATATTAAAATAATAAATTAATTGAGAAAGTTACTTTTGAGTGTTGAATTCCATGACTTTTTCTACAAATTGAGATTCAAGTCAGAATATTGTTGAACCGGACTTAGTGACTTTTACCTGGACGCCTACGATATTGTAGTGCTTCAGTTCTTTCCTTGTACTTAGTTTGATATCGACATAATAAAAATGAATAGAGAAACTTAAAAAATAAAATCATCATCATCGTTCAATATTTGAGGGGGATTTTGGAACGTTTATCATCTTTTTAAAATTTTGAACACCTTCAAACAAAAAAAAGCAATATTTATCAAGAACTAAGAATTTCTATAAAATATGATTTTTTCCTTTGTTGTTTACAGTTACAAAGAGAAATGATTTTGTACATAATATAATTACTGCAAATTTCAATTTATTTATTTTTTAAATAAGTATTAATATTTTTTGTGTAATAATACTTGTCATATAAATATAATTTTCCTTATAGATACTAAAACCCTGCAGTAAAAAGAGGAATAAAAATTTGAAATCAAGGTGTATCGTACTCGTAAAAAAAGCAGTAAAACAATGTATTGGCGTGTATGTAATATGTACGCGTATCTGAGACAATTCAAGATAGAAATATTGTTATCTCAAAAGAAATAAAAGCCCCCTGAAACATAAATGAAATCATTCATGTACGTGTATGTTCAAGTATTTTGCTAAATACAAACAAAATTCATACAAAAAAATACGTAAAAATAGTATGTCCCGAAATTCAGTGCTATTTAAGGCGGTTATATGTTCTTATGAAATGAGGAAGAACGTATATATTATGAAGGAAAAAAAATGTCGACAAAATTAAGAAAGGTCTTTTAAGATGGTTCGGTCATGTGAAGCGAATGAATTATGAAAGGACTCTCGATGCGAGTGTGTCTCAAGTCGTGGAAGGCTGAGAAAGACATGGCATGAATAGGTACAGCAAATAATTGAAAGTGGTCTCGTGAAAAGTCGGAATAATCGACGGGCGTGCATGAGAAGATGTATGAATGAGGAGGAAGCAAGGGAAGTGAGCCAGGACAGAGTGGTGTGGCATGCTATACTCTTTACCTACCCCTTAGGGGAAATGGGGTGCCGGTAAGTTAGTAAATATAATCAGAAAATTATCTTAGGGTTCACAATATAAAGTAAATATTTTTGGTTTTACTAGGAATAAATTTCAGAATACTTCGAGACAGAGCTAAAAATAACAACTTTTTTACTATACCTGAATTAATATTTCTGTTTTCAGAAGGACTCGGTTGGTTTAATATACGTAAGTAGATACAAAATCAACAATTTAGAGTTTGTCTTATCTTACAAGGTTGTTTGGTAAATAATGTATTTGTTTTTATGGCAAACATGAAGTTTTTTCTCAAAGGCGTGGAATAAAATCATTAAAATAATTAATTATTAATTAATGAATTTAATAAAAAGAAATCTAAGCAATCTTATGATATTTGCACATGTTTCAATTTGTAAATAGTATTTTCAATAAAGCTTAGTAGGAATCAAGATAAAAATAAATAAAACTACCAATACTACTTTCCCTTATCCGCACCCAATGGTGCATAGGGCACTGCATCGGTACACCAAGTGCGGTATATCTTGATCATTTTATTACATGGAAGGTAAGATGATTGGTCATACGGTCCAGTAGGTACCAGTCCAATATATTACACTTGAAATATTAATAAGAAAATCATATGCACCTAAATAATAAAATAATAAATAAAGTTATTTTTGATATCATTGATATCCCAACTTGCGTTCATAATATAACATTACGAGTGAATTTCTCACTGGTGACATCTGTTGAGAAGATTGTTAAGCATTTTGGCAATCAATCTTTAATGGTGCAGGTAAGGCTCATCCGAACTTAATTACTTACTAGAAGACGCCTGAAGATTAACCCAGCCAATGACAGGTCATAAACTCTGTAAACGCCTAGATAATCCACATTCGTTTCGAGAGTTTCTCTGTCTGTCAATAATATCTGATATTAGCCCAGCATGGGTATAATCCAGTTATTTGTATACAAGTATTTGTACACATTCAAAATGTCGTTAAAAAGTTATTTTTGTTAATATGAGCTTTTGTTAGATAAATCTTCAGATAAGCACGAAATAAAAAATACCGATTTTTTGGCGTGAAAATGATTTTTTTAACGTTTGTTACCAGCAAGGAGATGGAACTTAAATAGAAAAAATAAAATATTATTAATATATATGGAGGGAAAAAAAACTGAGATACTGCTACCAGAAAGCTCTACCACTATGCTACAAAATGGACAAAGACATCTATACTAGGCATATATAATATATAATTTTCAAAAAGAGGCAAAACATACATAAAAATAGTTATTTTGTCGTAAATGTAATTTGCCTTTAGTACCGAGACTGTAAAAGCAAAATAAAATACACGTTGCGGTGATGTTAATTTTTCGAGCCGCCCCTGGCGCGTGTATGTAATTTGTTAGCCCGGTTTAGCGCTCCGGTGATTTACACACCTGAATAATGTACAGTGGCGGCGGGCGGGGCGGGCACTAAATCTGAGGAAAACAATATATTTAAAAAATAAATCTTCAATGCGCTGCATATTAAAAAACGCGAGCGGGGATTTGAGAAGCTTATCTGCGCTTACTGAGGAGAGCTTACGCAAATTTTTGAGAAGTTTTATAAAGTACATTAAAAACCTTACTCTAAACGATTCGAGCAGTATAATCTTGTATAGAATGCTGTCATAAAAGAATTCAATTTGTAATTTATCTATTTGTGTAAATAAATCAAAGTTCTTAGATTTTGCTGTATTTTAAAAATAGTTATCTGTATTTTAATGCCAGTTTTTTTATTTTCCCTTAGAGTAAATACTTTAATACCCCATAAACTTTATTTACCGTTTTGTGCATTGGACACTGAACTGTAACATCAAATGCAATACACTGTTTTAGTCCTGTATTTGAATGTTCAATGAACCATTTTGTGAATTTTGAAGGAGACGCTTTATTTTTGTTTTTATAGGTGGATCCTAAATGATTCGCGATTTCGGTAATTTGGTTTTGCATACATTATGTCATAATATATACGAAACGAAATAACCAAAGTTGTGAATCATATAGAATCCACCTGTTAAAACAAAAATAAATAGTCTCCTGCAAATTTTACAAAATGGTTTGTTGAACATTCAATAACTAGAGCAGCGAATAATATATCTCTATAGTTTATAACATTAAGGTGAGATGATCTGCCTTACACTTTAGCGCCAGCGATATATTATTTATGAAATTAATGTTGGAAGCACTCACTTTGTAGTTATTCATTATAAACTATTTAAATGAAAACACTTTGTTTTAAACTACTTTTTTTATTTTTTTATTAAAACTCCCGACCGGTTTCGAAACAACACGTGTCTCTTTGTCAAGGGTACAAGAATGAATGAAATTGGATAATGAAGTAAGTTGTGTCAGTGCATATGTTCAATGGTCAGGTCTATTGTTTGTCTAAGGTTGAGAGATGAATGGATGGGTGGGTAATTTATAAAGAAGGGGGCTGTAGGAAATATTATTTATTTGATTATTTATTAAGTTGCGATTATTATTTAAAGACTTTTTTATTTCAAAAATTTCTAAATTATCTAATTTTAATAGTTTATGTTCTACATGTAACACTTTTAGCCCGGTATCTTTATTGAAATTATGATTATTTTCTATTAAATGGTTCGCAAATTCTGAAAAATTATTATTAGATAAACAACGCAAATGTTCTTTTAATCGAATATTTATGTTTCTCTTTGTTTTTCCAATATATGTGGCATCACAGTCGTTACAGTTTAATTGATATATACCAGATTTATCATATTTTAAAACTTTATCTTTCTGATTTTTTAATAATGCACCTAAATTATTTGACGTATAGAATGCTGGTTGTATGGTTGGAGGTAATTTTAAAGAAATATTTTTAGAAAAATTATCATTTACATATATAATGCGTCTCCATTGTTTATCTGACTTATTATTTTTATGGTTTGAATATAAAAGTTTATTGATTATTACGCGTTATATTCATTACAAATATTATTTATACCAATGTATCCGATATATGTCTGAATTTTTGTATATTACCAACAATATGTTTAGGTATATAAAGTTTTGTAACAGATTTTAATTTCGAAATTTAAAAAAAAAAAAAAAAAGTTAAAAATAATTGTTACAATTTAGCCCAAGAGAATTATTCTTTATTCATATTTAATTTATGTATTTCGCTGTATTTCAAGTGTATTTTTGTAAAAGGCAAGTGCCGTAAATAAATAAATTGATCCTAGTTCATTTTGCCTAACATATCACTATTTGCACAACATTAAAATATAAACAAATAAATAAATTTACCTATAATTTGGTTACTATGATATTTCCCTATTAAATGTAAGGAAACCACCATATTATCTTAGTGAAAAACTCGTTCATTTTAGAAAAGCCGACAAACGATGTAGGAGTAATATTTTTTAAATAATGGAATATTTTCATCTCGCTGACCTTAACCCCACGAGAAAAAAAATATAACAAACAAAAAGATATTGACGTTTTTCCAATTCATCTTACTTTGGAAACAAATACTTCTGACGTGAATGAGAGTTTTATGGCCTGAGGGGTATTTAGAAAAACAAATAACGTACTTATTTTATAACTTCCGACAGTTCATTTTCCCCTGCGTGGGTGAATTAGTGGCGTAACAGGGGTGTATTATTACATATTACATATCCAGGGTACTTACCGCTTCCTGCAAACTTTATTATTACATATTAAATACAGCTACGCCCCTATTTCTTTGATACTTTATCAATAAAATAGCAATTTAATGGAGTTATCTTGAATTATGAAAATACAGTATTGAATTGTTAATTGAATGGGAAAATAACACTACAAAAACAGTATTTTAAGTTAAATTAAAGTACTTATAGTATAAAAAAAACTTACATAGACATTTTTGGTGTTAGGGTACACAACATCACAGAGTCCTGTAATTTGACGATTATGAGTTTTTCTTACCTGAAAAAAAGATAAAAATAATTATAAAAAATATATGGATACGATGTTATGAAATTATTCAAATCTTATGATACAAAAACAAAAACTAAAACTTATAGATTTAACCGCTACATATGATAAATTTATTCTTGTACCCTTGAAAAAGAGACACGTGTTGCCTCGAAACCGGTCGGGAGTTAGATTAATAATAATAATTTAAATAAGTACTTAAAAACAAAGTTGTTTCATTAAAATAGTTTGCTTATTACATAAATTTCACAATTATTGTAAATTATTTGCCTATAAAATGAAATACCGTTTCAAGATTTCACTTATAAAAGTTATTAAGAATAACGAATATATCATAACTACAATACATAATAAATTATCCGTGGAAAGGAACAAGTTACAAAGCGAGATAACACGTGCAAAGGAAAATGTTACCAAGTGACACGATATTACTATGTCGCTTGGTATCATTTTCCCTTGCACACATTATGTCGCTTAGTAGCTTTTCCCTTTCCACTGTCGAATGTACAATAAATTAAATCTGTTACAATATATTTTCAGTACAAATATAGAGTTGTGCACTGCGCTACGTCGGATCGGATTGAGACCAGTTTTCTTAAATGTTTATGGCCACAGAAGTATAATTTCATAAAAGTTTGCGGAGATGAATTTTACCGGATCCACACTGCATTGGATAGGGCGTGTAATTCTTACTACGGGGGGTAGATTGGTTTCTGAAATTATGGTTTCATACAGTCCACTGATCCAAGTATAATCACTGTAACTCCAAAAATGTAAAAAAAAATCGGTGTGCGTCGGACCACACGGTGGAAGTTATACTTCTTTGGCCATTCTCATACACCCACTCACGCACACAAACAGACAGGATATATAAATGAAATATAAGACATTTTTCAATATTATTCAATATATTTATATTCAATATATTATACGTGACTACATTTATTATATTAAATATATTAAATATTCGGAGTTTGACATCTGTCACTCTATTGTCTTGCAGCGCTATCGGTGTTGAAACTTGGTACTGTTAATTCCGGTTTCAATATCAGTATCAATAAAAGTATCGATACTTGTATCAAAACAAGTATCAGATACAAGCATCAGTGACTGTGGCGCCATTTTATCTTAAGCGCCATTTTCTCTTAAAAATCAGCGTGACGCGGTTTCTCGACCAACATCCCACCCCAAAGTGTCTAACGGGCGCAAAGAAGTATAACTTCAAAAACAGTAGGTACCTAACCATAATGTTTCTTCAATTAATTATAAAACGGTTTACATAATCACGAATTTATGTACAAATAATGTGCATGATTAAAATCAAACTCGATAATGGTTCCATTTGCTTATTTTTATTCAGTGATAGCTGTTTCACCTTGTCACTTCATTACCAAGCAGACTTCTGAGTTTTGAGAATAGGTGTCTCAAAAGAACATTAGGTGCGCGGTGGTTTGTCTCTGTAAGGTACACAGGGGTGAGGCAACGGACACAGCAACCCTCGGTATCAACTGTCGTCCGGCGAAGGCATTTTGGCTTGCTGGACCATATACTACGTATGCCTCCTGAGAGCCTTAACCATGCGAACCAGAGCTGCGGAACGTGGACCTGACTTGGGAGGATGCACGGGAACTGGCGGCCGATCGCGTGGATTCCATATGCTCCACATAGAAAGCGGATACGGAATTTGTCATATAAAATATATTAGAAAAGTAATCACGAAATTATGATTAAAAAAAAAAAAAGCTAAATGCGCCGTCATATTTGAAGAAACTTTACATAGATAAATATCATTTATTCCCTTAGCGGCATCTAATGGCAGGGGATATTGGTACAGTAGTTTATTTGTTTATTTGTTTATTATGGTCCCTAACATTAAATATTTTATTCATTACAGATGGTGTGTGAGACTAATTTGTTATTGATATCTTCTCTACTAGGTGGCGTGTTGCGCACCTGTCTCAGAGAAGATATGTACAATATTATAATTATTGAAAAGATATGTAATTATTGTATTTGCCTGAAAATTTAAATTTATGATTTACAATTTGTGATTTGAATAAGGTTATGTTATTTTATATATACTATTACAATAGGTTATTAAAATAGAATTTTACTAAGTTAACTAAATTTTATCAAATAGTTTATTAATTAGAAACTTACTAACTAGAAACTACTACTACTCAAGTTATTGGGTCCTTAGATTAGAAGCATCCTTAACAAAATATTATCGGATATTACATACAACTTAGATTATTTCTGAACAATCAATAGTTGTTCATACTGTACAATATCTAAATCGACGAGCCACATGTTTAATCCTAATTTAGTCGTTTTAGTATTTTTTTCCAACTTATTGAACAGGTAAGGAAATAAAAATATTGAGTGCCGTTGTCCAAATTTTGTACTCATTTTAGGTGTTATCAGTTTATTATTGCCTGCAAATCTAGTAGAATGATTATGATTAGTAGGGTTAGTAGAGTCTGTTTTTAATGCGGCTCGAACGAATTCCCTAATTGCTAATTGCCTAACATCAAGTATATTACACTCTTTAAACAGTAACTTGGATGGGTATGTAAAAAGTCTACCTCTAGATACTCGCAGGACGCACTTCTGGGCCCTCCTTACTACATCAATATGGCATTTGGCTGTTCCTTCCCAGCTCCCGATGCCATATAGAATCAAAGATTTATTAAGTAGTATTAAGTAATTTAAAAAAAATAACGGTGTTACTGTGTGTTGTGCTTTAGTCTGCCGCAGTAGTGTGCCTTGGAAATTTGTATCTAGTCCTTGTCTCCTGGGTTTACCTGAAGTTACAGCTTACGCGGAACACCCTGTACTTTGTAATTAATTTCAAATTAATTTTTAATTGTAGCTCCGTGGAGTGTTCTCAAATTAATTTATCAAAAACAAAATGGTTTTTCCCAAAGCGGTGATAAGCGCCCTTCTGAAAATTGCATTTTGCATTTTGTGAACGTTGTTACAAACTTTATCAATGTTTAAAATATGCAAGAAATAAGTCGCCTTATATTAAAATTATGTAAGGGTGATAAGCAGAAAAATACAAGTTAATGAAGATATTCCTAATACTGTAGAACAGATTTTATCGTTAAAATGAAAAACTTCAGTTTCAAAATTTTTAAATAAGGTAATTAACAACCACCGCAGCTTTTATGCTTCACAACATGGGGGTGGTTGCAGGTGCAAATCCTGGAGAAATCATAAAAAAGTTAGACTGGATTTTAGAAATTAGATTTTCTCATTGATAACAAAAGTTTTGTAGACTGAAATTTAACCATGATGAATTTAATATGCCTAAATAAAATTCAATTATGTATCTTAAAAATAATTCAATTATGTAATTAAAATGTTTACAAAAAAATCATTAGCTGAAATTCATGTTAGAAGCACTCACTTTGTAGTTATTCGCTATAAAGTGTTTAAATCAAAACACTTAGTTTTTAACTACTTTTCTATTAATCAAACTCCCGACCGGTTTCGATGCAACTCGTGTCTCTTTTACAAGGGTACAAGTACAAGCAAAATGATGAATAATGGAGTTATTTCAGTGCAAATGATTATAATTCAATTTAGTTTGTCCTTGTACTAGGGTGATGCTTAAAAATGAAAGTTTAAAAATTCAACGGTTCACCCTCCCATTTTGATCTCTCATATGTAAAATGGAGTTAACTAAAATTTTGTTGGATTTCATTAAGTTTTAGGGGTCGCTACCAGGCTTTAAATTTCATAAAAAATGTTAAAATTCAATATAATTTTTCCATTAGTAATTTTTGATATTATAAAAAACCTTATCTCACTTAACACTTTATTTTTATGCCAGGAAGACTCCAATCTAACCACACAACCCCTCCCTTCACTCAAGACCAACTCCCCCCACCTCTCCAAATGTGTAGACATTAGAGTAGAGTGTAGACAAAACATAGCTGAAAATATCAAAAAGATTTTGACACTGATGTTCCATTAACTGTGCACTGGGACGAAAAAATGTTAGAAGATATCACAGGCCATGAAGTTGTTGACCGACTTCCAGTTTTAGTTTCTGGCAAAGGGGTGGATCAGCTTCTCTGCATTCCAAAACTTGAGTCTGCTGAAGGTGAAAATATTGCATCATCCCTCCTTTCATGGGGTTTACTCAATAAAGTAAAGAGTATGAGTTTCGACACAACCGTATCTAATACTGGGTCTCGAAAAGGGGATTGTATTCTACTTGAGCAGAAAATGGATAAGGAAATGCTCTGGCTAGCATGTAGGCATCACACTATGGAAATTATGCTGGAATCAGTTGTTCAAAAATGAAATTGGGCCTTCGTCTGGACCAGATAAATTATTATTCAAAAATTTTAGAAAAACTGGCAATTAATCAATAAAGAAGAGTATACGACGTTAGAAACTGATAAATAAAATCTATTGAAAAGCTCCAAGATGTGAAAGATTAAATAATCTATTTTGCTAAAAAAACAATTGACAGAATATCAGCCCAGAGATGATTACAAGGAACTCTTGCAACTAAGCATTGTATTTTTGGGAGGAGAACTAGAAAACGGCGTGTCATTTAAAAGTTCACGTTGGATGGCAAAGTCTATATACTCTCTGAAAATATTCTTGTTTCGAGAACAATTCAGATTGACAAAACATGAGGAAAAAGGTTTGCGAGAAATCTGTATTTTTACAGTCTTAATCTACATTGGTTCCAAGCTCTATCCGCTTGTTCCGCCCCAAGAAATGACTTTGAACTCCTCAAAGATTTAAAGAAGTATGAGGATGTAAACCCTGTCATAGCTAGAAAAGCAATAAATAAAGTATGTGGCAATTTATGGTATGTCTCAGAGCAACTTATCGCCTTATCATTTTTTGACGACAAAGTGGGAAATGAAACTATGAAGAAAATGGTGGAATCTCTAAAGAAAAAAGGAGATGATTTTTGCCCGAAAATAATTAATGTAGACATTTAAACATTGGTAACAAAAATCTAGAAGATTTTGTCACTAGTAACACCAAACGATTCTTTTCTATTACCGGATTAAGCTCCGATTTCCTCAAGAAAAAAGTTGAAGACTGGATCAAAGACAAGGAATATATTCAAAGTAAGGAGATAGTAACAAAATTTAAGGTAGTCAATGATACAGCAGAGAGAGGGGTGTCCTTAATCCAAGAGTACAACAAAATACTGTACCTAGATGAAGACCAGAAGCAGTATATTTTGCTTCTTGTGAAGTCCTTCAGACAAAAGTTCCCGAACTACAAAAAAGCAACTTTGCTGTCTGCATAATGAATTTTTTACGTGTTATTTGTGCATCAAAATCTTTTTAAGGACTCTAAACAACTAATAAAAGCTTATATTAATTCTGTAATAAGTTTTTGAAAAATTGTGACAGTTAAAGAAATTTTGTAAAAATCTGTGTTTTTTGTCTAATTTTCCTCTTGTTTGTTCACATCCCGAAAGTAAATTGTAACACAAATACGATACAAAATTAGCTTTGGGTAACATATATGGACCTTTAAAACCTCATTTTAGTTTTTTATTATGTAAAAAAATAAAATTTTATGAGAAATAATTTTTTTTTTAAATAATCACTTTTTGGGAAAATGTTAGATTTTTAAATCTTTGGTAGCGACCTTTAAATTTTTCTCAAAAATTTTCAAAAAATTAATTTAAGTTTCTCTTATTAGGTAGAACAAAATGGGAGGGTGAACTAAGAGAAAAGAAACAAAAAATATTTTTGGGTCTTTTAAGCATCACCCTACCTTGTACCCTTGAAAAAGAGACACGTGTTGCCTCGAAGCCGGTCGGGAGTTTGTTTAGTAAAAAAGTAGTTAAAAACAAAGTGTTTAATTTAAATAGAATCATAAAGAGTTGAAAAACTACACAGTGTGTATGGCTAGTCTTTAATTTGATATTGTTACATTATATACATATTTTTTAGTACCTATATAGTATAATGTATAATATTGTTTAATACGCTTTCAAGGGTATGTTTTCGCCATTATTTGATACCAAAGATCTAATTGTTTTAAAGTGGGGTCTGGTCAACCACTTGGACCATTCTAAGGTTTAGACAAATAATGGGTCGAACTTTGGTTAACCCAATAAATTAAATTGAAGGTGTTTTTTTACCCCTAACTGTTTAAGTGTTGACTTATTCCTTAAACCGTTAAGTCGTTAAATAATAACGGGTGGTTCTTATTTAGGATAGTGTCAGCCATATTTGATTTAAAATTATAAAAAGTGTCCCAAATTATTAAATGTTATTTTAACATTACATTTTTTTATACTTACATAAGTCCTGAACAAGCTTTATAATACTTGTTTTGAAAAAATACTACGATGACACCTATTTTTTTTATTTCAAACTACAAATTGGGCATGAACTGTAAATGTCCCGACTTCACACGGATATATTTCTCACAAGTTAGGCCACGAAAAATATAAACTGTTCACACCGTAAATGTATAAATGTATACAACATACATACATTTTTTAAAAACTAAATAATATATATATTCTGTTGGATAAAGGCAAAAGAAAAGGCTTTCAATTGGACATTGCCGCGTAAAGAATAAATATTTCATGTATGACATTGTATGTGTAGATATGTCAAAGAGGTTTCCTTATATGTATTTTTAAAATAGTAGATATACCGAAGGACGAAAGTAGAATGAATGCTGTTGAAATGCGATCTCTCAGGCGAATGTGTGGTAAGACTATGTATGATAGGTGTACAAATGTCGAAATTAGAGCAGAGTGCAAGGCTGAGATAAGCACTATCGACAAAATTAAGAAAGGTCTTTTACGATGGTTTGGTCATGTGGAGCGAATGAGTGATGAAAGGACGGCTAAAAGAAGTTTAAATGCAAGTGTGCCTGGATGTAGAAGCCGAGGAAAGCCGAGAAAGACATGGCATGACCAAGTACGGCAAGTACTTGAAAGTGGACATGTGAAAAGTCGGAATAATCGGCGTATGTGCATGAGAAGATGTATGAATGTAGAGGAAGCAAAGGAAGTATGTCAGGACAGAGTGATATGGCGTTCAATCCTCTCTGCCTACCTTTACGGGGAAATGGCGTGATGGTTAGTTAGTTAGTTAGTTAGATACACCGACAATTATATATCTATAAAATAAATGTACGTACCCATGTACTTCTTTCACATGAATTAATTTCTATTTATCATCTTCGTAAAGGATTCGTCTCTTGAAACATTCTTCGTCGGATTGAATTTACTTTGTTGAAGTCGAATGTGTAATAGACTATTGAATCAGCGTTTAATTTTTTTTTCTTCTCGTAAAAGATTTCATGGTAACCAGTAACGCTTGCACAAATTCTTATTGAAATGCGGTTTTTTATTTTGTTTCCATAAGGAATAATACTCATTTGAATTAATGAAACTATTAAATAATAAAAAATTGTAAAAATTTATCGAAAAAAATCAATTTCTTACTATGTTTCCCCGAAAACTATGGGCTTTTATCAAATAATTTTACTGTACAAAATCGACTTTAAATACGATGTATATTAATAATTGGTTTCCCGCTTGTATATCGAGTTTTGTTTCACGGTGCATAAAAGAATTCTAAAAAAAATGATATTAAAAAAACTATGTCACAATAATAAAGTAAAAAATGATGTTAAGCCTGACACGGCATTTTGTAAAACTTTTGTGGCACACACAAAAAATGAACATAATAAAATGTGCGAGTAGATGAAATCAAAAATAAAGTACTCTTCTTATTAACATCTCAGCAGAGACAAAAAGTTTGGCAGGGAATATGATTTACAAGAAATATGGTTTTCTGGACTTGTGACCTGTCTTTGGCTGATGGGTTAAGTGACCCCTTGATGTATTACAACATTCACCATTCCACCTAGTACTTGATATTCATATCTGCCAGTTATCAGAGCATGTACTGTACATGTATTCATGTATGCATACGGACGGACGCTTCACGTGTAAATTCTCTCTGTCATCTACTGAGAAAAATGCTAACCATTTTAGAAGAAACCTTTACGATTGTGAGATTCTTTTACCGGAATAAAACATCTTCTAAAAACGCCTGAAGATATATCTTCAATTTGTCATACTAATACTTTTTTTGTACTTTGACAATATTAAAGAATATAACGAAATTAAACAGTATGTTTTAAAAAAACACCAACCACATCCAGCAACTACAGCAATTTTGGTGTCTACTGGCCTCTGATGAAGGCGTTTGGCTGGCTAGCCATATACTACGAGAGGCCCATATAATCGCAGTGTTCCTCCCGAGAGCCTTATGCTTGTCGATTTTACAAGGCATCGGGTACTCGACGTCCAGGACGTCCAATCCGTCGGAGTTTGCGTCAGAGCTACGGTATCTGAACCGGCGTAATTAAAAATAAATACTTAAATCACATAAATGGGTCTGAGAGAAGGACGTAGAGCACTGTACATTTTTTAAGCTTGCAACAAAGAAAAAATACCGAAAAGCTTTGCAACTGCCTTTATAAATGAACCAGTTCTCGAGTTATGCATATTTGATGAGAGGCAAACGCTAACTACAAAATAAAAATTCACCCCCTTCAGAAACGAATTTGATATGAAAATGGGAGAAAAGAGGCTGTAGGTAGGGGATGGCAGATCCGAACAGGAAGTTACAAAATATCCTAAAAGAAGCACTTTAATCAGGAACTACCCCAGGAAAGGATATAACCTGGACTTGGAGGCGTTAGTGAGAAAATGATTCTCTTTCGTCTTTTAACGGAATTAAATCCAAAGCCCTTGTACGAAATATTATGTTAAAAAGCAAAACACGCCGGTAAAAGAAAGAGAAATTTCATTATCAGAATTGTTTCCGTATCTTGTAACAGCAGCTAAAAGAGAATTACAAATGCAGTAAAATCACTCACGAGATTGAAGTGAATGTTAGTAAAGCGTTAAAAATAATGTGCAAAATTTGTAAACTATTTAATTACAAAATTTTGTTTTTCGGGACGTTCCGGGTTCGATCCCCGGTGAGAACACAAAAATTAAAAGTGATTTCTCTCAAACCTGGGTGTTTCTGACGTGGTTCTATAAATTTAATTTAATTTTAAATTATTTTTATTAATCTAACTCCCGGCTGGTTTCGAGGCAACACGTGTCTCTTTTTCTAGGGTACAAGTAGAAATGAAATTGAAATTGAATCATAATAGGATTTTGAAGAGATCGCACTTGAGGACAAAAAAAAAAAACAAGCCATAAAAATCTGACTACTAATTACTACTTTCCGCTATCCTCGCCTATAGTGCGTAGGGCACTGCATTGACTAAACGCCCCATAGCAAACACTAGAGACTACAGTGTAGTCCCTCACCCCCCGCTTCCTGTTCCGGCTCTAGGGAGGATAAGCCGGAAGTCGGAAGTAGGTACACAAGCAAACCTCTCTCTACAAACACCTCCGCGTGTGTGGGGGCCATTTTTTTTTTTTACCATTGTTTTGCCTGCTAAACGGAGGAGAAAATATTTCAACAATCTCTAGCGGTAGGTGCTAAAGGCGGTATCAAATTTGGAATATTTGTTTTATCTTTCATTAGAAAAGGTAATAACGTGCCCTTAGCTGTTTTTTAAGGACTTTTGAGTTGGGGAGGTTCCTTGCAAAGAAACGTTTTTCGTTTAAGCACACTTGTATAAGAAATATCCTTACTCATATTACAAATAAACCCAATCGAAGGTTACCTGAAAAGATTTAGAAGTGCTAAATTTTTTAAAGAAAATCATTACAACTTGAATAGAAATATTGTAAATATATACATAAGGGTTTGACTTGTCAGATTGAATGTAAAACGTAAATAAAGGTTTCATTGTATAATACGTAGGTAATTAAACTAATATGAAAAACGCACAATTGCTAGAAATTTATTTAAAAAATCTGTTAGAAAACGAATTAATTGTAGGTTTTATTAACAACAATGGATCCGCCACGACGAGAACTCTCTGGTAACTTCATCCGAACGAGGATCGGAAAATGGAAAAAGGACTTACCAGAGCTGGACTCAACACGGGCGGGAAATGACGATGAAGGACCACCAGGAAGGGCAAGTATCCTGGAATACTCTGGAAACACCACGTCGAACTCACGCGGCGGGACACAAAACGAGGGGAACAGCACACTATTACTCACTTTCACCGAGGGGAGTTTCGGGAATTGGTTTCTGGGAAGCTTAGAGACCGAGCGAGTATGACGAAGGGATTTTGATGGAAATGAACGAAGGAAGAACAGGTCATGGATTTAACAGGAAGAACGGAGGATGACGAGTTCGAGGTAATGCTGCTGCGCTGATTGGATATTCGAGGGACTGAATGAGGTAATCCACTGTTTTCTAAAGTAATTTTTTTCTATAAACTTACTATTTAACTAAACAAAAAAAATATATTTAATATTTTTTTATAAGTTATTGAAGAAGATACTATTTTTTAAAGTTGCACATTTCAAATACCACCATGTACTAACTGCGTCATTTTTGCAGGAGTGGCGTCATAAAACGGGTTGTTTAAGGCCATGGTATTTCTCCAGCCAGTAACAAAACTGTCAAAAATCTATGCAAACTGACGCGGGAAGCACAGATAAAATATACCGTCGACTCAACTGTCATATACTGTTAACAGCTGTTCTAGGGAGACTGAATGGCGGCCATCTTTTTTGCAATAGAAGCTTGTATGTAGATTGTATTCCATTTTAAAATGCCATGGAACGCGGCTACGGGGGTTTAAAAACGGAAACCGGAAACACTACACTTCGATACAAGGAGTGACGTCATTGTTTAAGATTTTGAAATGAATGCTATTTTCAACATTTTTTATTAATTTTTGCGTGCGTTTTTGGGATATTTCATCCCACTTCAAAATTTTTAAATATTCGCGTCTACACGAAAGCATTTTTAAAACTCAATTCCAGGTAGCAGTGGATTTCCTCATTGGAGTTGGAAAACAGGTGACAAATCGGAATGGAATAAATGAAGGTAGGGAATAAATTTCGGAGGGAATTCGAACTACCTATCACCAGAGAGTATCAATAATTGCCAAACCAAACAATATGATAAATTTGAGTAATTTATCAAGTTCTCTGCATCCTCGACGTCCACTCAATCCGTCGGCGGCTTGCGCCAACGCCAACGGTCCGAAGACCTGACTTGGGTGGTTGCGCGAGAACTGGCGGCCGATAGCTTGGCTTGGAGACATTTTTGTAGAACCCACGCATAGAGAGTGGATGTGACGTGATGATGATATCTTTCCGTCCTTTGTTGTTGATATGGAACAAAAAAAAAACTCGTAATAAAATGCTTTCGAAAGCACCATGGTTTAAATAAGTCTAATAATTTTGATCTAATAAATGATAACAGATTGACAGTACGGTGAAAACTAACAAAACCCATGGTTGCCTCATGACATATGGAATTGAAACAAAGGCGGACACACATAATATTAAATCCATGCTGATAGTCTTGGAGATGAAAACTCCGAGGGACAGAATTAAAAACGCTTAAATTCGAGCAACTTGCGAATTCAGGATGTTGTCAGGCGGGGAGAGGGATTGATCCCACACTCCACCGCGACTGTTATAGAGTCCTCGGGGACTCTCCGTCAGTCACGCTATTTTATGCAAGGCTTAAAAATTTTGTTGTTGCAAATGCATAAGCAAATTGCAAGGCCAAAGTTTCCAAGTGAATCTAAATCAAGAAGGCGACAGCAGGTCAGGTGGGGAAGAGAAAGAAGAAGGAACTGGTATGCACACGTTGAGAGAATGGACGATAGACGAATAGCCAAATTTGTGATGCATCTCTGCCCATCTGACCGCCGACTTCCTGGTCAACCTGCAAAAAGATGGAGGGACAGTTGGAAGTCGACATTCCAAGAGGCGAATCAAATAGAAATAATGAAGACCCTTAGGTCTACTAAGAAGAAGAAGAATAATTTTGATTCATAGATTAAATAAACATTTTTACTCAAATAAATAGCAATACCATTTACTTTGCTTTGATCATACATTATTCGAGAATAAAGTAATGCCATTATTATGAAAAACCCGAAAAAGTTTTTTTTTGTATTTCTGTCATGTTACTTTCCTCTATGTTTAACAAGGTGCCTAGTATTAGATTAATGACGGGACCTCTTCACATACAAATGAGAGCTTGTTAGGGTATTGAACTAGTGATCCATCAATCGGTGTCGCGAGACACCAATAATATATTATGGTATATTCGATAGGTATATAAAAAGGGTTTACAGTGATTGCAGGATTGTTTTTATAGACAGAAACATAGAAAAAAAAACACACTTTTTCGTTGTATGAGCTCGATATTTGTTGAAATATTAGCTCAATTTAATAAATGGAATATTTATATTAAACTTTTAATTATGATATAAATAAATATTGTGATTTTTCGTGTAAAATTATTCGCTCGCTAACGCTGAAGCGTAAGACTGATCATTTTGGTTTTATGTAAACAAATTATCATTTGGTCTATCAATACAATTCCCTATGATGCATTGCGCACTGCACTGATTAGAACACCAAGTGCAGTGTACCTATTATGATCATTTTTATTACATGAACGTAAGATGATCAAGACATCAGTGTTACGCTTCAGTGACAGAAAAAGGTATCACACACAAAATGTTTATATGAAAACCTCATCATCATCACACCATATCCGCTCCCTATGTGGAGCATATGGAATCCACAAACTACCTCCAGGCCAAGCGATCGACCGCCAGCTCCCGTGCATCCTCCACCTCCAAGTCGAGTCCACGTCCCGCAGCTCTGACGCAAACTGCCGACGAATTGTCAACAGTGGACGACCAGGACGCCGAGAACCTGATGCCTTGTAAAATAGGCAAGCATGGTTAAGGCTCTCGGGAGGCATACGTAGTGTATGGCCTAGCCAGCTGAAACGCCTTCGCCGGATGACAGTAGATACCAAGGGTTGCTGTGTCCGTTGCCTCACCTCTGTGTTCCTTACAAAGTCAAACCACCGCACACCTAAAATTCTTCTAAGACACCTATTCTCAAAACTCAGAAGTCTGCTATCTTGGGCCCTGGTTAGGTAAGGTTATGAAAACTTAATAAATTAATATTGAATGTCGACCCCCTACAGGAATCGATCCTGGCATCTCATGCATGCTAACCTTTACACGTTTACACCACGAGGCGGAGAAAATCTAAAATTATAAAAAACGTGAATATTTTTGTATCTGGTAATATTATGTGCATAACAATACAGCGAATTTTATCAAAGTAAATATTAAATGTACCACCCACCCTTACGTACGATTGTTCCCCCGATATATTTCTAGTATAAATTTAACCTTTTGCAAGAATGGCTATATAGTTTCGCTCTAGTTTCCGATACAAAGTCAACATTTTCTATATCTCCATGCGGAATTGTTCTTGAACCAAGTTTTTATTGGATTTCAGAGGAAACCAACTTAAAATGAAGAGTTTGGGATTGTCAAACCTTGTATCGTTTTGTCTGTACTTATTTATTTGAGTTGTTTTAGCAGGAATACGAGTTGGATATTGAATATAGATGTTTTTATTAAGAAAACGATCTGAAAGATGAAAATTATTATCTGTGGAATAATAATGCAATAATATTTACAAAATTTGTATATATTTATTATACATAGTGAAGTAAAACTCGGTGTACAAGCGGGAAACCAGTGAATCTACGTCATATTTGGAGTCGATTTTGTAGAATAAAATTGTTGGATTTATCCCATAGTTTTCGAGATAATTTAGTACTAAGTAGATTTTTTTTCAAGATTTACTAAATATGTGTGTGTTTTTTAAGCGCGGTCGCGAGTTATTATCATATGTTTGGGCGCAGGAAAATTGTTCAAATAGCTAATAATGTAAATACGTAACTTGTTTTTTTTACGTTTTTCAAAGTATTCGACGTATCAATATCTTCTTGAATGTTTACATAAAAAAAGTTTAACTCTCAGGTCAGCCAAAACAATATTCCATACCAATTAATATTCCATACAGTTTACGCTTCATACGGGACAGTTTGCAAACTGCACAGGAAACAGTACAGTGTACAGTTTTCTGTCTCGTATTAAGTGCGCTTAATGCTTCAGCGCCAGTTAAAAGTAATAAATTTGAACAAAGAAAATATTTCAAGTTTTAAAAAGCTTAAAATATCGTCTGTGTCAGTTCAATACATTGAACAATCAACAACATTTAACAATTGTTCAATAGTTGAGCCATTGATTAAAAAGTTCAGAAAAGACAAAAAAACATAGAATTTAGGTAGTTAACAAAAAATATTTTTACAAATTTCGAAAACTCTTTCTTTTGTATTTTCTTTTTTGGAACGAAATGCATTTATGCTAGTATACTTTATTCGAATAAAAATTAAATGTATATGAGATATTAATCCTTTTTGTAAATGAAAACTTTTTATTTGCGGTATTGACTTTGACCGATTGCATGACACCGATTGAACACTTTCAAAATTTTAATCTACCAATCGATGCGGCTTATTCCGTTCAACGGAAACCGTCAAAAATACGTATTTAGAACTTATAGACTCATACGCGGTATTGAATTTACATAGACGATATTTATCTTTCCAATGGTATTTGTTAGTCTATGCTCCCTATCACTAGTTTCATAAAATGCGTTCAAACTAATGCACCCTGCCGTTATTTCACTTGACCCTAGTATCTAGTACCCATGTTTATTTATTAGATACCTACGACCTACGTACACAGTAGCACCCTACGTATATAAGTTTGCCGGATGTTTATGAAAAATGGTAAAATACTTACTTTATTCAATTTTCTTAAGACGTAGGGGAAGCTGACTGCTGAATATGTATCGGAATACATGCATTTATGATTTCTATTTGAGTGATTCCAGAGTATCGTGGAATTTACGAGAAGCCATTGCAACTTGGTAAATTATAGGTTTAACACATGAAATTTATAAGCTTGTATAGCTGAACCCCGCAATCGTAATAATTTACATTTTCCAGGTTTGAACGAGACAAGTAATAAATTGTTCAAACTTAAAAATTACACATTTGTTACCATACTACTATAACTTTCCCCTATCTGCATTTGCTTTACATTAGGTAGGTAAGTACTCGAAATAATAATAATAAATAATAATAATAAAAAAAAAACAATTATTTTTATTCTTATTGTTTCAACGCCCGTAGGGCTTTTACATAAATATTTTTGAATGTTTACAGCACAGATACATGTCTAGATTGTAAATGTCATATTCATACATATTCAATTTGGCAAAAAAACTAAGGCTGAGATTCAATACTCAATTTAAGAATAATCATATAATATTATGGCAATTTGGCAAAAAACTAAGGCTGAGAAAAATAATATAAAATGATATCATAAATCATATAATATTAAACGGAACAAAAATAGTTTAAGTGATATGAAATAAAATTGATTGAAACAAATGAGATTTTCTATTCACGTATTCATATCCGCCATTTGGACAATACATTTTTTAAATACACTGTTTTTATAAATGATATCACTCACGTAAAATGCCCAAATTACGTAAATTGCTCTATAATTTGAATTCAGTGATAGCAAAAATAATTTAAGTGATATGAAATAAAAATTGACGATTGAAATTCAAATGAGACCATTTCTATTCAAGTATGGTTTCGATGCGATTTCATTTGGTTTTATACCATTTTTTATACTGTTTACACTGTCCGTGTTTATCCCTCATATGTGGTAAAAAAAATTAAGCGTAAACATGCCCCACGCATATTTTGCCACTAAATTCCGACGAAAAACACTTTACTTGGGGAACCTATTAAGTGCTCTATGCACCTCTACGCAAAAACAAATAATGTGTATACGATCGCCGAAGCAAAATGGATGCGGTCCAGAGGTAAATGAAGAAATTTGTCTTGTGGGGCAGTATAAATGCATTAGAGATAAACTGGTCTATTCTGCTATCCTTTTCTCATGGGTGTTGTGCTCTGGATGTAGGGCCACACAAACGGTCACGTCTAACTGATAAAACCATCCGTTCGTCGTGAAGTAAAAAAATGTAATAAAATATAAAAGTATAACTTAATGTGGGTTTGACTTAAGGAGATTTGACAGTATGTACTTTAACAAATAATTTTACAATACACAGTTGAGCGATTATAAAATATCTATATCTTAAAACAATGTAGATATTTACGTAATCGCCCATTATAGTTTCATAATATTGATTAGAAAAAGAAATATAAATTACAGTTTTTAGCCCGTTTTGCAGTTCATCATGACGAGATTAAATTTGATAATGAATGAGTTGATAACAATTGTGGCTGGATGAAAAATTAAGCTCAAATAAATCGACGGTCCCAACGTATACTGTAGAATCCGAAAAAATGCGATTTTCGTTGTATTGTATTAAACTGTCCAATTTACATAATATTTAAAGTAGTAAAAAAAAAAATTTCCTCTTAAATTTTTGAGGTTTTTTGAATTGAATTTTTATTTTTATTTTTTGACCACCTGAAAATATTATGTAAATTGGACAGTTTAAAATAATAAAACGAAAATCACCCTTTTTCTGATTCGACAGTATACGTTGGTACCGTCGAAATGTTAAATTACTATTTAACACTTAAATATTTTGAAAAAAATATTTCAAAAATAATGAAATTGGTCAGCTCGTTTGAAATTTTTCAGTCAATACATGAATACATCAATTACCAGTACATAAATACATAATATGTACATATCGTGGTTAAGGAAAAATTAATCAATTTACAACACATTTTAAGGAGATAAAGCTGTTTTAAGTTTTATACTTCAATGCGGCTTGCATTAAGTTAATAATTTTTAAAATCAATATCCTCCACTGTAAGTTGATTTTTTTTTTTCTTTTATTGTACTTTACCTACAAATAAACATTTAAAATAATGTTTTAAAAAAAAATATCTTGCAAAAATAATGTGTATGTAGTTAGTAATTTCTTCCTTAACAGTTTGTAGATAAACAAACAGTTCACGCCTAAGTGACCCACTTCTGTCTCAGTTAAAACTGTAGGTTTGTACAGGCGTTAAGGCCGATATACAGGGAACTAGGCGATAACGTTAATCGAACCCTGTCGTAACGCGGCAAAATAACGAAATATCTCTTAACGATTCGTTATCCCCCTTCACGCAACGGATCGTAATGGATTAACGGTGTCGTTACAGATAACTCTTTATCCGTTTTCAATTTCAGAAAACAGGGTTACATTGAAATGTCTAAACTTAATATTGAAAGTTTAGGGAAAAAAAACCGTGTTTTCTGTGATTTCTAGGACTAGCGCTGAAAGATAAAACGGATTATTTAGTCGCCAGTTAACAAGTAATCAAGATTTACTGCAGTTGGTGTATCAAAACAGTTCCCTATGCACTATTCGGTACGGACAAGTAGTTGTATTGCAAAATAATGTGACACGTTTGGTCTTACAAAGGCATTATTATACAAAATACTAAAATTTCGGGTCGTCCATCTCGTGGTGCAGTGGTTGACGCGTTTGGCTACCATGCATGGGGTCGCGGGCTTGATTCCCGGTGCAGTTATTGTAAAATATTCAATCCAATTACTTAAATTAATTTATGTAATATCTTGAACTGGCGCTTAAAAAATCGCACTTAAAATATAAATATACATATTTAGTGTGTCTTGACAGACTGTACAGTTTTTGGTCCCGTATATTCACGAGCAAATTTTTTGCAAACATTTTGCAAATGCATTCTGCCCGTCCTTACTTATGGCGCGGAAACAATGACTCTGACCAAGCAATCCTCCCATAAGTTGCAAGTTGCACAGAGGAGCATGGAGAGGATTATGCATGGAATAACATTAAGAGACCGAAAAAGGAACGATTGGATCCGACGCCAGACAAAGGTCTGCGACGTGGTGCAGCGAATTGCTTGGTTGAAGTGGAAATGGGCCGGTCACATAGCCAGAATGACGGACGACAGATGGACGAAACGCGTTCTGGAGTGGAGACCGAGGAACCAGAGGCCTCAAGGACGTCCACCGATGAGATGGGTGGACGACATCAGGAAGTCTGCTGGAAGACAGTGGATGGGTACGGCGCAGGATCGGGAGGAGTGGAGACGGCAGGGGGAGGCCTATGTCCAGCAGTGGACCTCAACGGGCTGAGATGATGATGATGATTATATTCACGAGAAATGGTGATTAACTGTTGTTTTTTTTCAGTTATTTTTTTTTGCGGTTTCGTTAATTTTGAAACACCGTGTTACTGCTTTGGACGACTGCATTATACAGGGTGGGATTTTTCACTCTAATAAAACCATTAAAATAATGAAACCAGATTCCCCGTGTACCAACAAGTAATATTCTGGATAAAATATTCGTATACCGAAGAGCACAAAAGGTATTCCGCTTCAGTGAAACAGACCATGGAATCGTTGATCAGTGCAAATATTAAAGATAACAATTTTTTTGTAAATTTATTTTGAAAAGAAAATTTTTTGTTTAGATGATATACATTAAAAACACATATACATTTAAAAAAATATAAACAAAAATCCCACCAAGGCATAGCCTGTTTGTGGGTATATTATGAAAGTCATACAGTGTGCACGTGGCAAAAGAGAAAGATAAAGGTCATGTAGAAATAAAAAATAACAGATAATGTAAACAACATAGTTTTAAAAAAATGAATACAAAATATTGGTATCTTTATACCGGAAGAAGAAGAGGGGAAATAGATATATTATATAAAATAAAAAATGACGTAGATTATGTTATAGTTATGGTATTTATAGTAAGAATGATTCTACCTTTACACTAAGTATCCAGCTTTGAGTTAATTTTTTAAAACAAGAAAAATTTTAAAAATTTTACTATGCCATTTTATTGTCAGTTGAAAAATAATTAATTAAACTGGAGGCAATAAAATGTGAATTTCTCTGAGCAAGTCGTGATTTACAATATGGAATTTCTAGCACTCCAGAATAAACTACTACTTTCACTTATCCCACCCAATGACACCCAATGATGCATAGGTCACTGCATTGGTAAACCAATTGCAGTGAATCTTAATCATTTGTTACATGAAGGCAAGATGATCAGTCTTACGCTTCAGCGCCAGTCCAAGGTATTTCACGTGAAATATTTTTATGTGAAAATGATATCAAATAAATACGTTTTATTGACCCCCGTCGAGAATCAATCTCGTGACCTCATGCATAGCAGTCAGACGCTCTACCGCCATGCCACGAGGCAACAAAAATACTAATGTAAAAAAGTTTTTTATCATTACTTTGAGCTTTTTTAGGTTTCGTTTACTTGGGTAATTTGGCATTAAGCAATATTTGTTTTATAATAATTCATAAATTCACTGACTTTTACCAATTTTTATTTCATTTATTATCATCTATTAAATTATTTAAAAAAAAAAAAGTTGTTGAAATTTTTTTTTTAAAGTTTTTTTAAAAATTTTTTTTTTTTTTTTAATCGATGGTTTCGTTTGTGCTTGCATCTATCGATATAAACGACATATATTTTTCCTATTCTCCGCCATAAAATCGTTTTTTGCCTACATTGGATTTTTATACAATCTTGAAAGAATCCAAAGTTAAGCAAGTGAGGCGTATAGTGATGTAGTTATATGAGGTTTAGGTCCATAAAGTGAAGCCTCAGATAAACTTTAAAGACGCAACTTCAAAATTTTACTCAAACCATAAAATTGTAATGTGATTTAAAGTGTAAAGAAAATTAAACGTGAATTCATTCTTTACGATGGCTTCTTTGGAAAGCCATATAGCTTCCTTAAAGATATTGGAAAGTTTATGTGGAATTTTCGATCAAAATTATTATTCTCATACAAGGTATATATTTTAAAGTCTACATGGGTATATATGAGCGCGCAATTCTGTAATTTATATTGGATTATTTTATGTAAGAATATTTTTAAATTTCAAATACTGTAAACGGTGTATTGTTATGTCACGATTAATCAGAACTAAAAATAATTTAAGGACAATCAATAGATCTTAAACATGTACTCAGAACAGCATAATGTACAAAGGATTCTAAAGGTATAATGAACTACCGTACCGGAGACTGTCAAAGAAATAAACGGATTAAATGAACTCAGAAGCAACCTTAGTAAAATACTAATGTAATAATAAATATTTAGACGAAAAAAAAAAAAAAATAACACATCAAGATCTCAATGCACTGAAAACCGCGTAGAAATAGAATGTATGGATTATAATAAACATATGAACTTATGATTGTCTTTCATTGTGTGTTTTGTAAAATGATGAGATTTCAAATTAATTATATTGATAAAAGAAAGTATGCATATAATTTAAACTTTTTTCATGATAAAAATGAGACTATTTTTCATCAGGGTTCGTAGATTTTTAAGGCTTCAAGATACAGACATTTATTTATTTACATTTCACAATTCATAATATATAATCACATTAATTATCATTTTTGCAAAAGGTAGCGACTCACTCACTCACCAATGACAACCTGGTCCCGACTCGTTGGGTCAAAAATTATGTTTTATTTTTCTGCATTTCCAGAAAGCATCGGACAGTCGAGAAAGTATTGTTTTTTTTATGTATTTAAAAGTTTTAGATGTTTCCATTTGGAATACAGGAATAATTAATTTTCTCAATGTGCTATTTAGTAAACAGACGGATATCACTGATGACTTAGTGATAATGTATTATTTTACTGCATGTTTAGTTAACATCACGCGTCTGACGAACACGGTGCTATATAAATTATTATTATTATTATTATAAAAAATACTTCCGTTCAAAACTATTCCATTGCATGATATCACTAATACTATTTTGAATATCATAAATTCTTCGGTTCACACTAATCTAAAGTACAAGTTCAATTACGATATCCACAGCCATAACACACGAAACTCTAAAAAACTATACTTGTCGAAATCTCATTCAACTAAATTTGGCGTAAAATCTTTAGAAAGCATTGCCCGCACTCAATTCAATAAACTACCAAACGAAATTCAAAATCAAAAGACGGCGAAATCCCAAAACAAAGCACTAAAAGACTACTTTTTAAATATTTTTTTTTATTTATTTTTTTTATTTTATTAAAATAAACGGCACTCAGTGCCTTTTACATATTAAATATTTACAGCAAATACACGAAATCATAATACCTATACATAAAAAATGTTATTTTTTTAAAAATTAATAATGATAATGGCTAATTTTTCCTTTTGTTCGTTTTGTGATTATTGTTCCTTTTGTGATTATTGTTCCTTTTGTGATTATTGTATTTTTAGATTTAGCATTGGTAACTCTGTAATCTGAAGTATTGTAATATTTAGTCTTTCTTTTTCTAATATCTGTCCCAGAATGAGTTTTGTAACTCAATTGGGAGTGCAAAGTATTTTGTACAAATTAAATTAATAAATAAATAAAATAAAATCCATAATCATAATAATAATAATATCCAAGCCAAAAATTTTCCCCTACCAAAGGAATAATTTATTCTCCCAATCAAAGTGTTATTTGAGTTTCTCAACTATCTGAAGCTTCTTCGATATAAATTGAAGGTAATAAAATGTTTACAGCGTTATAAAATAGGGTTATTTGCGGCCCCTAGTACTAAGAGGTTCCGCTTTAACAGGGTGCCCAGATGTGTGTGCCTGTAATTAAAGTTATAATGATAACACCATACTTTATGTCCTTCAATAAACTTGTAAAAACATAATAAATTAGATATTATTGATATCCCAACAGAGACAGACAACCTATTCAAACAAATTTGGATTATCTAGGCGTTTATAGGGCTTACGACTTGTCATTGGCTGGGTTAAGTGGCCACTTGATGTATTACAACATTCCCCATTCCCCCCATCATCTGATAACCATATATGCCAAATTTTGAAACTTTCTAATATATTGAACTCGCGTTCGTGATATCACATTTCCAGAGATTTTCTCACTGGTGACATCTGTTGAGAAGATTGTTAAGCATTTTGTACAAATAATCTTTATGGTAGGTTGGTTTTATAGTAGGTAGTGGTGTCATTGGTATGCGCGTCATATTAAAAATAATCTGGGTATTATTCACAAAAATAAATCAATATTTCATACCGAAAAATGAACTTTTTTTAAATCTATTAATATCTCGCTGTTTTTCTTAATGTTGTTCTTATTTTTTATGAGATCTCAAGGTCAGATAAGTTCGCTGAAAAGAAAAATACCAACATAATTTCCAAGCAAAAAAATGATTGAAATCTACTTTTTGTATGTTAGTAACACAAAAAACACTTATAAAGGCTGAATTAAGTGCAATCAAGTCATAGAACCCTATTTTTTTTTTAATTAAAAAAAATTTGTTTGTTTACAAAAAAATACTTAATATCACATTAACATAATATATCATATTTAATTTCTTGTTTTTATTGAATCATTTAAGTCTATAGTTAAAACCATTTTACTAAGTTGTACGTCACGTATTTTTGCCTCAATTACTAATAACTCTAATTCAATATAGAAAGCAGCTTAATAAGCTGTGAATAAAAAACTACCAACTATTTTATTACCCATCATTTTGACGAAAAAGGGCTAACGGAACGTTATGTTTCACGGTTATTTAACCGTTACTCGTTGGTATATTAACTATCATTTTTGACGTGGAACATTAGGTTAACCTGCTGTGATATTTTATACTAATAGGTTCTAGTCTCTACATTAATAACACACATTGAATGTAAACTAAACTTCTTTGTTGTGTAATATATTAAGGGTTAGGAGAAAGATTGGTATAGAGTTACTTGGGAATAGAAACAAACAAATCTCACAATGAATACTTTACCGCACCAAGTCTTAATTTGTCGAAAATGAACTGAGAATACGATGTTACAGCTCATCAACCGCCACACTTGTGTTTAAGAATGTCACTCGTGTTTCTACCTCTTTCCTATGCCGAGATATTGAAAACAGTGCCGAAATAAAATTGCATTTCCCAAACGTGATCTTTTTGAGTTACTGCAGTTAAATATTCAAAGTGCGAAATGAACTTACTACTACTTTTACTACTACTACTACTTTCTCTTATTCGCACTTAATGGTGCATAGGGCACTGCATCGGTACATCAAGTGCAGTGTATATTCATAATTTTATTACATGAAGGTAAGATGATCAGTCGTGCGCTTCAGTACCAGTTAAAGGTATCAGACTTGAAATATTAATATTAATAGAACGACAGATTTCAGGAGACCTACACCAGTCAATTCAGTCGAAAATTGCCCCTACCTTGGTATTTTGGAGACTGAAAATGGGAGGAGATCTTCTGTCCTGCACTTTACTTCAAAATAACGTCACAAAACACAAAACTGATCACAAGATTTAAATACAGACACAAGTACGCAATGGATGAAGGTTTTACACAGTTCAAAGTTGATTTTATGAGAAAGCGTTTATAAGATGCGTTTAGATAAGCGAGTTGAGAATTTACGTGTGAGTTTTCATAGCGGCTGCGTTATTGTTGTAATTTTTAGACTACCCGCAAAGTGCCATAGATAATTTGTTATATTGGATAGAGGACGGTATAGAAGGAATATAGGAATAGGAATCAAGGATTTACTGGGGCAACTTGTTCCTAGTACAAATCATCACCAGCAAGCCCCGAGAAAATAAACCCATCGGCTAAACCAATTACTATAACATAATATTTATCATAATATTTAGGTCTTCTAGAAATAAAAAGTCACGGATAGCTTCAAAAATCGGGTTACGCTGGATTGATAAAATACTCTATACCTAGTCTTTAACAGTCTAGGAAAAGAGTGGGAATTCAATATTTTCTAAAATTAAACAAATGACACCCACGTAGACGCCATATGCTTGCTTACACAAATAAGAACTTTTGTTAAACATGAAATGAATTCAATATGTAAATACAATTTGATCAAGTACCCTTTGCGGAAGAACAAAATACCCTCCCACGTTCTGTTGGTACACTAAGAATTTCATACTAAATAATACGATTTGTGGTTCTGGTAAGCATTTCAATTAAAAGTATCTATTTACGTTCATTTACATAACAAGATATAATATGTGCTCCTACAGGATCATTCAATAAATTAAATTGAATTGTCATATTTACAAGAGAAAGTTTGTTCAAAGATGAACCAAATGTATTGTGTAAGTTAAAAAATTAATTGTTATAACATCGTTTTCAGATTTTCACCAAATGATGTTTTAAAGTAAAACTGCTATTTTTTTTAAATCTTAAATTGATACCTTGATACCGGATACCTTGGACTGGTACTGAAACGTAAGACTGATCATCTTACCTTCATGTAATAAAATGATCAAGGATCACTGGACTTGGCGTACCGCTGCAGTGCTCTATGCACTATTGCATGCGGATAAGGGAAAGTAGTAGTAGACATAGTATTGGTGACGTATTTTATGTAACTTTTTTATTCAGAACCACATGAAAAAACACGATATATGATTACAACTTTCTGTCCCGTATAAAGTCATCATTTCAGCCCGTTGAGGTTGCCGTCTTCACTCCTCCCGATCCTGCGCCGCCCCCATCCACTGTCTTCCAGCAGACATCAGGATGTCGTCCACCCATCTCATCGGTGGACGTCCTTGAGGCCTCTGGTTTCTCAGTCTCAACACCAGAACGCGTTTCGTCCATCTGTCGTCCGTCATTCTGGCTATGTGACCGGCCCATTTCCACTTCCAACCAAGCAATTGGCTCCATCACGTCGCAGACCTTTGTCTGGCGTCGGATCCAATAGTTTCTTTTTCGGTCTCTTAATGTTATTCCAAGCATAATCCTCTCCATGCTCCTCTGTGCAACTTGCAACTTATGGGAGGATTGCTTGGTCAGAGTCATTGTTTCCGCGCCATAAGTAAGGACGGGCAGAATGCATTGGTTGAACACTCGAGTCTTGAGTGAGTTGGGGATGGAGCTTCGGAATGTGGAATTTAGCTTTCCAAAAGCCACCCAAGAGAGATTTATCCTCCTATCTACGTATAAAGTTTGCATTACATATTATCAATTTTAATATGTCCCGAAACGAGTTTATGTAACTTAAAAAATAAACATTTTAATGTATAATAAATTATTAAAGGTACGTATAATGCTTTTATTCCATTTAAAAACAAGTCTTTTTTGCATGGATATTATTACCGTACCACCGAATAAATAATGTTTCGATATACCGTACAGTTTAAATTGATTGAGTTTGAATACGGAATTAAAAGGCTGTGAAATTAATTTTCATGAGCTTTACGTCACAGTAATGTACCTTAGCTTATATTGAATACAAGAAGGTGAAATAACATGAATATATCCGTATATTTTGGCAAATCTCCTTGCAAATTAGATTACTCCAGACAAGAGACAAGTGCCACGGGAAACGCCTCTGACAAGTGAGAATTAATCATAGTCGTGGAACAATTACCTATTATAATCTCCTCATCTCCTGGGAGTTATATATATTTCTAATGTATCTAGGAAAGGGGTGGTAGCCCACGTAAGTTGATGTTTACAGTAAAACAAAAAAACACAGGGTTTGCTAGATTTGCGTGCTTAAAACCAAAAAAGTTTTTTAAAAAACACGCATAATATTTAGTTAAGATGAGTAACAGTAACAAATTCAAAATATCTTAATGTTAGTTACATTAAATAAAGGCTTGTGGTAGAATTAATGAAAGACTAACATTTTTGTAATAATAAAAACAGCTCTACCTTTAACGCTTTATGTAATAAAACCATCGAAACACTAGTGTTACTACTACCTTTGTAGTACCCTATGCCCTGAAGGAATATTATATAATATTAGAATTATTTATATTTTTTAAATAATATGTGACTTTTAAAAATGTTTATGTAAAAGCCCTACGGTTGAAACAATAAGAAAAAATGAACGAATTATTTTAACTAACTAACTAAATTATTCACGCCACTAGGCGGAGAGGATAGAACGCCATACCAGTCTGTCCTGACATATTCCTTTGCTTCCTCTACATTCATACATCTTCTCATGCACATCCGACGTTTCACATGTCCACTTTCAAGTACTTGTCGTACTTGGTCATGCCATATCTTTTTCGGCCTTCCTCGGCTTCTACATCCAGGCACACTTGCATCTAAACTTCTTTTAGCCGTTCTTTCATCACTCATTCGCTCCACATGACCAAACCATCGTAAAAGCCCTTTCTTAATTTGGTCGATAATGCTTATCTCAGCCTTGCACTCTGCTCTAATTTCGACCTTTGTACACCTATCACACATAGTCTTACCAGACATTCGCATTTCAACAGCATTCAGTCTACTTTCATCCTTATTTTTCCAACACCACGCTTTACTACCATTCATAAAGGTTGGTACCAGAACTCCGTTGTGTACTGCCAATTTTGCTTCTCTCGATAAAAAACCTAATAATTTAATAAATGTCTCAAGCATTATCACAATGCACTGTCTTTGTATTGTATATTGTCTTTGATCAACGAATTGATTTTTTTGTTGATTAATTTCTAATTTTAAGGGCTACGACCTTTTTCTGAACAAATTAGAATATTTATGTACGAATACTCTCGTATAATGTGTAATAGGTACATCAATTACAGTTTTAGCATGCTAACGGTTGCGGTGTTCCAATGACAATAAATTATTAATATAATTTATTAAATTATTGATCTTTTATATAAACGTGACATTAAACAATTAATTTTTATACACATATTTAAAACCAGATATTTTTAACCTTGCAAGATTTAAGAATAATCTTTGCTCCCATGGAGTCTGGATCCGCCACGATGAGAACTCTCTGGTAACTTCGTCCGAACGAGGATCGGAAAATGGAAAAGGATTAACCAGAGCTGGACTCAACAAGGGCGGGAAATGACGATGAAGGACCACCAGGAAGGGCGAAGTATCCTGGAATACTCTGGAAACACCACGTCGAACTGGCGCGGCGGGACACAAACCGAGGGCACAGCACACTTTTACTCACTTTCACCGAGGGGGGTTTTGGGAATTGGTTTCTAGAAGCTTGGAGATGGAGCGAGTATGACGAGGGGATTTTGATGGAAATGAACGAGGGAAGAACAGGTCTTGGATTTAACAGGAAGAACGGATGATGACGAGTTCGAGGTAAATGTGCTGCGCTGAGCGAATATTCGAGACTGAATTGCAAATAGGTGACAAAACGGATTGGAAATGGGTGAAGGTAGGGAATAAATTTTGGAAGGAATTCGAACTACCTATCACCAGAGAGTATCTATAATGGCCAAACCAGAGTCCGTTGATAGAGATGCCTCCAGTATCTGGGCCCTGTAACTGGATAAAACTCTTCACTTTCATGTCAAACCCCGCAATCTTTAGCTCCGCCGAGTACGTCCAAAAGATTAGCATCGCCGATGAAAATAATTTTAAAAAAATGCAATATGATACTGCATGCATAATAAATTTTCATACTAAAAAATATTTGCAAAGAAATGTATAATAAATAAAAATTCTTAAGTTAATAATAAAACCCAGTAAGATTGTGGCGTCGACAAACATTTTGTATGTGTTTTGTACCGGAAATGGTTGGTCTAAATTGTAAAATAAAGGTAGAGAGTAAATGAAAACTCCTTTGAACTGACCATCCGGTGGTCTGCAATCAAAGCCTTACCCTGCCAAGAAACGTGCCCGTACATGGCAACCGGAACTCGTGACGTCATCAAAACGTTTCCGTTTAGGAGCTTTAATCAAAACACTGCATTATTTATCTTTTGTAAATATGGTGAAAACACACATAGCGAAATGTTTAATATTTTCGGTTTTGGCGTTTCTACGCTTTTCTAATCAGGATACAAAATTACGTTCGTAGTTACGTTATCCGTCATTACGTGTTATCCGATAATCATTCAAATAAGTTTATTTTTTTTACAACATGGAAAAATTTAATATAAACTTATTAATATTGAATGATTAATATAAACTTATTAACGTTCGTAGCACAAGCGCATACCGTGCAAGGTCTCGGGTTCGATTCCCGTGGGGGTCAACACGAAATGTGAATGTGAATATGTGTTTTTATTTAAACTTCCCTAAATGAGTTTATTTTTTATCCTAGCATTAGATTGAAAAAGAAAAAAGGGTTCGTTTTTTTTTTTCCTATGGGCTCGATTCCCGTGGGGGTCAACAAAAAATATTTATTTACATGTGATTTTCACATTAATATTTCATGTGTGATACCTTGGACTGGTACTGAATCGTAAGACTGATCATCTTACCTTCATGTAATAAAATGATCAAGGTACACTGCACTTGGTGTACCAATGCAGTGCCCTATGCACCATTGGGTGCGGATAAGGGAAAGTAGTAGTAGTAGTATTAATATTGATGTAGAAATTTATGATCAAACGACGAAATTTTCTTTTGTTTTCATCAGCTTAATCAATGTTATAAGCTTCATTCAAATGGAAAAACAAAAAGCAATTATGATAACAGTATTTTAATTACAGTAACTAGATTTTTGATGAAAACTGGATAGGTTTGTTTATCCAATAGAAATTAAATTGTAACATTCAAACTCAAATTAAAAGTTCATTTTAAAGCAAACACTATTACCACATTCCCTTATGATGCATATGGTAGTGCATTGTCAAACCTCATCATCATCATCATACCATATCCGCTCCCTATGTGGAGTGTATGGATTCCACATACTGCCTCCCAAGTCAGTTCCACGTCCCGCGACGCAAATTTTGGTTTTGGTGTGTCCAAATACTTGGAGACAAACTTCCAAATGTCAACTGTAATCTTAAAAGATCTACGACAAGGTTCTCTGCGTCCTGGACGTCCGCTGTTGCCAATCCGTCAGCAGTTTGCGTCAGAACTGCGGGACGTGGACCTGATCTGCGAGGTTGCGGGGAAACTGGCGATCGATCGCTTAGCTTGGAGGCAATTCGTGGAATCCATATGTCTTCATACATCTCCTCATGCACGCCGATTATTCCGACTTATCAAATGGCCACTTTCAAGTAGATTTCTATACCAGGGCGCACTCGCATCATATACAATTTTTATAATCTTATATTAAAAATAACATATTAATTTTCATAATAAACATTATTTTCATAAGTTGTTTTATGATCCATATTTTCTCCCAAGTTTGTTGCCACACATGATTGAAACTTAACTACAACGCTTTCTTGAGTTATAGCTCCCAAAAGCGCTATTTACTTTGAATAACGATGTACATAAATTAACCGGAATCCCGAAAGTTCCGGAAAAATCGGCACGAATAAAGGCAACTTCTGGGTGACGGCAGCAAATGCGGAACCGGATGCGGGCATTAAACTTGAAAACATCTTAATCTCCAGTTATATATCTCAATTCTGAACTTAAAATATTCAATTTGAGATAGAGAAAACATCAAAATTAGTATCCATAACATATTTGAGATATTTCAACAGAGAAAAAAGCTTCTTTTAAGCGAGAGAACGTAGATATTCCGGAGTTTACACGGCTTATGACCTGACGTTGATTGGATTAAAAGGACACTTACTTGACTATTTTAAATTAAGGTACCTAATTATAAATGTGTAAAAAAATAAGTAAAATGATACAAAAACAAAAATCTTGTATCGAAATTAAACAAACGACCGAGCGTAAAATAATTTAACTTGTAATTATTTGACGTATTTTAATTGAATTTTTGTTGCAACGGATTCAAAACCATATTTGTCTATTCGTTAAACTGCAAACCATTGCCGTTCATTCCTTAGTTTCTTACAATTGTGGTTTGGCCATTACAGATTTCTTAACATTAGTTGTTTAATCGTTAACCATAGTAATAACACCACGGACTTAAAACGTCCAATAAAATTTCATTCTTAAATGCAACTGCCACCGAGTTCTGCAATTCTGCGTCCAGCATTTAAGGGTTAAATACTCTTAACGGGCAAAACAGGAAAAAAACCCAAGTAATTCCAACATTCAAGCAAAAAGATGTAAAGAAACAAAAGCGTCGAATAACAACACAGAAGCGGTGATAAGTATGTTTTTACACTGCACCACCCTGCTTAACAGTTTAAAAATATATTTTGGCCGTGTCTTAATGGAATTCTCAGACCCATTACAAGAAACATTAGCGAACTACAAACGTTTGAGAAGCATCTGGATGTAGCTGAAAATTGAAGCAAGCAACGAGAACATTACATAAAAAAATTAAACTGTCTGAATGCTTTTTAGAAAATCAAAAATATTTGTTTTGAGGATTTTTACACAGTGGCTCTATTTTTGTTTGTTCTTGTTCGGTGTTTGCTTAATGGCTGGAACGAGTTGCAGTTCTGTTTGAAAATAAAACAGCGTTACCAAGATGCAATTTTAGATGGTATTAAATTGTGGGTAGATCTTCAATCAAAGGATGATTTGCAGGATGCTTTAGTGTTTGTTTTGTGGAAGGAGTTGGAGGATGAGTAGTTGTTGTGATGGATGAGCGCCAAGGAGATGCAAATTACACAAATCTTGATATGATTGCCTTTGGTAATTTATTCAAATAAAATCCTGGACGCAAAAAGAGATGGAAACCCATTTTTACATATGTATAAAAATTTGCCAGGACGATTTCAGTAATCTTCGGTCTACAATTTATTGGAAAAACAGCGGAAACCAAAGGATTTTTTTTAAACTTATTAAACATTTGAAGATAGTAAAAATAATCAGATAAACTTGTTTTATTTAATGTATTACTTTTTATGTAAAATACTTTTTAAATATTCAACATCCCTTTGGAAAGCTCTTGAATTTTTTATTAACAAAACAGTAAAACTTGAACGGGCCCAGCGGTAGGTCTTTGAGTCTAGAGATCGCCGGTTCAAATACCCAGTTCGTCCTTTTTTAAGAATAAAAGTCGCTTAGACTATTAAAAAAAGTTTTTACAATTTAAAGTGTTTGCATTTTGCATGTGTTTATTTGTAATATAGAAAAATTCTACTTCTGAAAATAATGAAGATTTTGGATCGGGAAAGAGAAGGCAACTAAGGAGCATAAAAATTAATATAAAGTGTATATAAATACATGTATTATAATATAATCAGTTTCAGATACAATTGAGTTTGTAGGGCAGTTTCTCAAAATTAAATAAAAAGTACTTCCGCTTGCCTTTTAAACATCACATTTCACGTTACCTTTTCTGAGAGTTATTGTTTGGCTTTAATTAAAACGTCATTAGCTTTTGTATTCATTGCCAGACACTTATACATTAAATATATTTATTCCAAGCAGCAACCAACGTGGAGAATTATTAATGTTCCACAGTGAAACATTATAAGGCATTACATAAAGTACTGAAATATGCAATTCTTGTTTAATTAATTACCCACATAACTGTTTGATTTATACACATTAGCTTCTTTGCCAGAGAGAAATTATATTAATATTTGTGTTTGAAATCATATTTCCCAGCAGAGATTTAAATTTATTATGATTTCCGCCTAGTAGTTTGGTGGATAGCACATTGGCATTGTAGCGATTTTGATTCCTGGCGGGATAGACGTGAAACAATAATTTGATTTTGATTTTTCAAATTAAAATATATGTTTTTTAACAACATTTTGAATGTATACAAATACTTGTAGACAAATTACTGGATTATACCCATGCTGGGCTGATATCAGATATTATTGATATCCCAACAGAGACAGAGAAACTCTGGAAACGAGTGTGGGTTATCTAGGCGTTAACAGGGCTTATGACCTGTCATTGGCTGGGTTAAGTGGCCACTAAAATGCTTACCAATCTTCTCAACAGATGTCACCAGAGAGAAAAAATGTTGAAAATTGTTGAAAAAAACAAACTCAAATGTGGAAGGTTCTTTACAAATTCAATATATATATAACTTTTTGGAGTTTGTCATATGTGGTTATCAGATGTTGGGCGGAATGGGGAATGTTGTAATACATCAAGTGGCCACTTTACCCAGCCAATGACAGGTCACAGGCATGTCGTTGTCACGTTTTTAGGGGTGCATTGCTTGCTTGCTTGTCGGACCCGATGAATAAAATTTAATGTACTTTATCATACTTACTAATTTATTAACAATTTTTTTATTTGATTTTTTAATCCAATTTTTTTGACTTATTAAATTTATACAAAATTATTCATTTTTCATATTTAATTAATAATTCATATTTAACATTTTCATGTAGTTCATGTATCAGTATTATTATTATTTTCATTATTAAATTTATCATGCATATAGTAATCTTCATTTTTCATATATACCTACTGTAATTTTTATTTATCATGCATGTTGTAATTTTAATGATGTATCAGAGTTATCAGGTTATATTTTCGTTATTTATCGTATATATTGTTATTTTTATTTATCATATTTATATACTTATTGCAATTTAATGTAATTGTTTGCATCATCAATATTATTACTATTATTATTATTATTTTTATACATGTTGTTATCTTAATATTATTGTCTTACTTTGTTAATTATTTTGCTTATTATTGTAAAAGGTACCGAGTACAGTTTATATGAAATAAATAAGCCCTGTAAACGCCTAGATAACCCACATTCGTTTCCAGAGTTTCTCTGTCTCTGTTGGGATATCAATAATATCTAAAATATATGTCTTTACCTTGGACTGGCTCTGAAGCGCAAGACTGATCATTCTGCTTCAATGTAACAAATTATCGAAATTCACTGGATTAGTGCACCAATGCAGTGCCCTATGCATCACTAGATGCGGGTATTATACATATTTAAGTTCAAAATAAATATTAGAAAAAATATTGAAAATCATTCTGCAATCATTCGTCTTTATTATTAAAATACAATCATTATTATCAGTGATTATTAAAAAAGAAACCTTACATCTCTGCAACGCATTTACTATGGGATATCTTTATATAGAGATTTGTTTTAATATTTGGGACAAGAAGTCCTAGGGGCGTAACACCCAGTGACTTTAGAATAGGTGTAGAAGCGGAACTCACTCTAAAGTATACTCGAGTACAGACTCTTCGTGTGTTGCACAAATGTATGGATTAGAAAAAATACGCTATAATAATTGGTAACTAACTAATTAACCATCACGCCATTTCCCCGTATGGGTAGGCAGAGAGGATAGAACGCCATACCACTCTGTCCTGACAGACTTCCTTTGCTTCCCCCCCTCTACATTCATACATCTTCTCATGCACATGCGCCGATTATTCCGACTTTTCACATGACCACTTTTTTAAGTACTCGACGTACTTGTCAAGCCATGTCTTTCTCGGCCTTCCGTGGCTTCTACGTCCAGGCACACTTGCATTTAAACTTCTTTTAGCCGTTCTTTCATCACTCATTATCGCTCCACATTGACCAAACCATTCGTAAAAGCCCTTTCTTAATTTTGTCGATTAATGCTTATCTCAGCCCTTGCACTCTGCTCTAATTTTGACATTTGTACACCTATCATACATAGTTTTACCACACATTCGCCTGAGAGATCGCATTTCAACAGCAATAATAATAATCGGCTAACTTATATAGCGCCATTTTTGTGAAAAATCTCCTCAAGGGCGCTTTACAATTAAAGATTGTTTAACCTAAGCTCCTAGCGGTAGACTAACTACGCATCCTGGGAATTTGTATGTGAGATTGGAAAAAGATGCGTTTTTTAATTGAGATCTAAATTGACTGGGGCTCTGAATGGTGCATAAGTGAAGGCAGTCGATTTCAGGCAGAGGGTCCGGCCGCTGAAAAAAGCACGATCGCTAAACTTGGTGTTTGGACTTCGCCGGGGTCACAAAGTCTTCCTCTGGTTGATTCGAGTGCGGATCTTAGAGTGACTGTCTGCTAGGGTTTCTGTTCTCTGCAATGCGCTTCGTATGCGGTCAAAACTTGTCTCATTCTTTCTAGCACAGTCTCATTTTTTTTTTTCTGAATTTAGCCGAAATTCAAATATGTTTAGTGAATTACGAGTATATTGAACACAAATGTTTTCATTATTTAAAAAAAAAGCATACTTGGATTCATTACGCAAAAAGAAACCGTATAGTAAAGTAAGGTATGTAAGGTTCTAGATTAAACATATTTTTAAAATTGGTCCTTAACGTCAACTTTTTTGGTTTTATAAACCTGATAATTTGGAGTGTAATATAAAATATATTATATAAATCAATATACGAATAATGATATTAAGCTTTAAACTTTATTAAAAAATTGTATTAACTTAATATTATAACATAGTCGTCGCCGTTCAGGCAGAAGTCACTAACTCTGAAAATGACAGTTTTGAGATGAATATGTCATTCGAACCGAAAAATTACGTTCTTTAAGATGCAAACATCACCAAAGTAACTTAGTTAGAAAAATGTCTTTTTACTAAATGACGTTTAATAAAATCTTAACAATCATAAATCATCAAAGTCGGATAGACCTTTTTCCACTGTTTTAAAAAAGAAATAAATAAACAAGCAAAAGTTATCAAACGAAGATAGGGAGTTTTATTGATTTGTCACTCATAATCTATTTGCTCTTGTTTGAAACAGAAAGAATAACTAAAGCTAAATAGTTACTTTTGCTTGTCAATTTTGGCTTGCATTGTACAGATTAAAATCAAGCAACAGTCACTAACCCTAATTTTACCCCCCTTGCTTCATTAAAAACCATCTATATGGATTAAAATTTATCAAAAAGAAAAACTAATGCATGGATTTGATTAAGACAACAACAAGGAACTATTCTGTGTTAAATCTCTAAAACATCAAAATCTGATTTTTCCTTGGCCTTCAAACTTTAAAATCGCGATTTCTCAAAATGGTGTATTTAGGGTTAGTGGCTTTTGCCTGAACGGCGACAATATTATGTTCATATTATTAAATTTCTTATACTTCTTCCATCAATCATATGCAGCCATTCCGAAGCTTTTTGTTTGAATTTCATTATAAAGTCAAATGTTTATGTTCACAAGCCATGAACCAGTGTTCGGTGGCGTAGATTTAAGATAAGACATACACATTCCAATTAAATTTACATAATTTGTAATTGTTCCCTTTTTAGTGCGGTCAAAGGGTTCCATATTTAATTTAAAAAGTGAAGCGGAAATTTAAATCTCGAACGTCAGACCTCCTGGAGATTTTTCGTTGAACTAAAGTTTGAAAAAGACTCAATTATTTGGCTATGCGTGAGTAATTTAATGTTCTTATTCCTGTAATTAGTTGTAATTTAATTCAATGTTCCTAATCAAATTGTTAATTTACCTCGTAATTTAGATGGTGCGTTTGTTAATGCATTTTCAACTGTTTTAATGAACTTGTTAAAATAATAATAGTTCATTGTTTTAGTTTTTTTTATTTATTTTGTGGATTTAAGTTGATTAGTTCCGCATTCTTAAAAATCTGCATATTTAATTCTCTTCTTCTAAAATACAGACTGTGTTAGTATTTAAAAGATGATTAGATGTTATGGAAATACAAAAAAATACTTAATGAAAATCGTTCCCCTAATAATTTTACAGAGACAGAGTTACTCTGGAATCTAATGTGGTTTATCTAGGTGTTTACAGATTTACGTTGATATTAGCCCAGCATGGGTATAATCCAGTGATTTGTCTTCAAGTACTCGTATTGTACACATTCAAAATTATTGTTGTTATAATTGGGTCTTCTTCCCGATTTTTTATTTTTTATTTTAAAAAAAAATTGATTGAAAAATTACAATATCAAGGAATTTTTTTAATTTTTTTTACGATGTCATATGAATTAGCGCGGTTTGAAATAGCGCTTTTTCAAATCGCTTGCAAAATCCTTCATTTGGCGCGCATGCGGTGTGACGTCACAGCAATATAGGCGCTCACTTCGTAATGAATTTCACGCCTTTCATGGTGGACGGGTATGACGTCATTAACCAATAACGGGCGTTAAAAATCATTCGTATTTTCGTGTTTCTAAAACATAAATTTATAAATGAAAACCACATTTTTGATCATTGTGTTTTATATCGTTAGAATCGTAAAAATATACTTTAAATATTTATAACATTTTTAAGAATATTCGTGCTATCGGGAAGAACCCTATTGAATAGTTTACTTTTGGAAATATCAACAATCTCATTTTATTTCTACCAAAATTTTTATATTTTTCTTACGAAGAGGAAAACCAACAGTTTCAAATCATTTTAGAAAACATAAAAAAAAACAATGAAAAAAAACAATTAAAAGTTTTCTCAAGAAGTGTTCTGGTTTAGATTTAAATATAAATTCCCTATTCATTTCAACCAATAAAATAAAATAAAAGTTTTTTGCAAAAAAAAAATGGGAGTTTAAAAATAATAATGGTTTGACTTAATAAAACAAAATAAATTTGCATAGTTATAATCTGTACATTTGTACATTCAATATTAAATTATAAATTGTATTTTATATTATATTTTACTTTGCCTTAATCCAACTTATCAAAAGCAATCGCATCAAGTCAATTGAATAAATCCGTAACAAAGCGTGTTTCAATTATAATGAAAGTGATTAAACCAAAAAGTAATCAGAAAATGATCAGTAAATACGATTCGGTACAATAAAATGTTTTCGGGCATAAAAGTACAGACTTCAGGGCGTCCAGTTTAACGTATGTACGTTGCTTCTGGTCCATTTCTCTTTTTAATGAAGTATTTAGAAACATTTAAGTTAAAAGCTTTTTCCCAAAACGAAATGAGTTCCTATCTTTCCTCAGCATCCCACCAACAGCCTTGTCCCTAGTATAAACTCAGTATTCCCCATAAAACGTTCTGAAGAAGCATAAACGCGTTTGGTTTTTTGACATAAGTATTGATAATTATTTTAACCCTAGATCACTGACCATTATAGTTTAATAGACTACGGGTACCAAGCGCTTTTGCTGTTTCAGTAAGTTCTCCTTGCCCGCCGCCCCGAACACTTCTAGTACCTTCCTAAATAGTGAAATTAGTCACCCGCACGAACTGATCGTGAATGCACGCTTATTGGATTGAGATATAGCGTAATCGTCGCCTGACAGACGGAAGGTTAGTAGTTCTGTATTTTTTTCATGCAAGTTATGTATTTTTTTACGTCACTATCATTGTTGTAAATGTTGTCATTTTAAATATTTAACGTAGATTTTATGACGTTTGAAACTTTTTTATGGCTATAATAAATAATTCTGTAAATTGCTTTATATTTTTTAAAATTTAAAATGAAAAAAGTAAAATTTAAAAGTAAATAAGTAAATAACATTGCGTCGGTTAGAGGGTTTATACTCCGGGCAGGTGTTATGGGTTACGTGTAAAAATTCTATTAGTAACATCGTTACACTCTCCGATCGACGAATTGGGGAAAGTAATTGAACATGTAACGGTCTGCTCTCGCAATATACACTCTCCCCTAAATATACCATTCTATCTTCAACTCGATTCAATAGTTTTTCAAGTACGATATAGCACCTCGTAAGTACGCAACGCGTTTTTCGACGGTGCGATGAAAATGTGGATACATTGCGCAGAATTCTGACAAAATGACTTTTAATTTTAGTATAAATAATGCTCTTTTGTTTCCCTGAATAAATTTACGTGATTTATTTACTTTATTAACCTGAATATTATGAACGGCTTAATAAGACCTCTTTATATAAATTGTGCGCATTGTTACCCTCTTTGGCTTGTACACAAAATTTTTCTTGTGTATGTTGCAAAAAATAAAATCATAAATCACATAAGGACATCAGTGCTCAATCCGTTCGTAAATTGGATAGTTAATAATCAGAGATACAATCACTTATGTTTTGTGATTTTTGTAAAGATTTTTGTAATGATAGGGCGATAGGTGACGTCACCGATCGTACGTGCGCATAAAAAGTATATTGATTGTTTGTATCTTCGCTTATTAATTATCCGATTTACAATCGGATTGCACTGGATTCTCAGAAAATTTTGGTTTTCAAACCAATTTGGATCTTTCCGATTTCCTCCTTTTTTTTTTGTAAAATTGATTGAAAAATAACAATATCAAGGGTTTTTTTTTAATAATTTTTACGATGTCATATGAATTTCTCTAGCGCGGGTTGAAATAGCGCTTTTTTCAATCGCTCGCAAAATCCTCGATTTGGCGCGCATGCGGTGTGACGGCACATCATTATTGAAGCGCTCGCTCACGCTCGTAATGAATTTCCCGCCTTTTATAATGGACGGGGTCATGACGTCATTAGCAATTAACGGGCGTTAAAAGTCACTCGTGATTTCGTGTTATTAAAACATGATATTTATTAATGAAAAACAAAATTTTTGATCATTGTGTTTTATATCGTTGGAATTGTACAAAATATACTTTAAATATTTATAGCCGTTTACAAGGATTATTCTTGCTATCGGAACAACCCTATTGTGGTTGCCACAGTTTTAAACCATGCTGAGCAAGGCGGGTATACCTCTTGGTATTCGGACTTGTAAAGTTTCGTTTTAAGTAAAACTGCTGTGCCATTTTTTTGTTATTGGTTGTATAAATAATATATATTAAGAATTTTTTTTCTACATGATGTATATGGTACATAAGAAGGGGAAAGAACGCTCTAACTTCATTATTTTAATTTACCCTAATCACCGTGCACCGTGAGTTTATCAGGGCTTCGACGAGAAGAATTCACTAGAAAGATCGTATTCGTTCAAATTTTCTAAAAATATGCGCTCCCTAGACGTTAATTTGATATACACCACTACTATCAAATTCCACCGTCTTACAGATTTCCAGCACTTAGGCTATACACGAATAAGTGTGACGTTGGATGTCCCAGTGATGACGTAGATGCCTATTGGTGACGTAAATATGGTATATTTTTTCAAGTATGAAATGCCACTTCTCTGAAATTCTTTTTTGAGGTCCCAGCGTATGGATTCCACAAACTTGTAGCTAACCGCAAAAAATAAATAAATTTTAAATCGGTTTCGAACTCAAGATTTTATACAATGTGTTAATGCACTCACTATACGACACAAAAAACCGTATAAATTAAATCTCTATAAGTTATTATTTATATCTCAAGATACCCCACATTTGTTTCCAGAGTTTCTCTGTCTCTGTTGAGATATCAATAATATCTGATATCAGCCCAGCATGGGTATAATCCAGTAATTTGTATACAAGTATTTTTATACGTTCAAAATGTAGTTAAATCTCTATAAGTTTACGTTATATACTAAAAACTATTCAAATGAAAATGAAAAAGTGTTTAATTAATCAAAATAATGTTAAAAAAAGTGAAGGAATGGTGGTCATTTTTTACGGTGTTAACTAACGGACGTTGATAAAGTGTTTTGTTCGGCCCGTTTTATGCAAAATATCAAAAGCTTATCAAATTGATTAAAGCTGATAAAAAAAATCAGTGAATGTATGAAACAAAATGGAGTGGGGGAGGTCGGGAGGCACCCCGTAACAAAGACAGGGACGCCCCATTAATCCGCCGGCATTTGTTCAACAAAAAGCATGACATATTAAAAGGGTCAAGTGACGAGATCTTTTGTTCGATGGCCGTTTTATTTTTCACCGTCTGCCCACTCCACGTGCCGCCACTGTACGGCTCTGGAGCTCAATCACAGATAACTATCGGACGTAGTTAAAAACGTGCTAACCACGTGCTAACGCTAACCATTTGGACCGATCACAAATGACACGTTCATACCACGTTCGCATTGCCGAGCACCATAGATGATAATAAATTATCGCGGCTAAACGTCAAAAGTCAAATCAAGAAAGTCAACGCGCGTGTCGGATTGTTTATTATGTCGATTGCTTTTTCTCAATATTTGGCTTTGCCGAACGCCGGCTAAAAGCAATACGGACTCGAGAAAGATTGAAAAAAGATTATGTGCGAAGAAGATATATCTCGGGAAACATGGTAAGAAATCGTTATCACGTCGCTTATTACGCGTCGATAGTGATCTGTGATCGAGCTACTGGACTGGACTATACTGCGGGCACGTTTTACAATCTGTTCTATTTATTAAAAAAAATATGTTAAAAAAACAAAATGACAAAACAGTTAAATCATGTGTTAAACTAGATGATGATAATATTCGAATGATGTACGAATGCTGCAATATAAAAATATTTTATTATTGTTTATAAATTTGATTTTTTTTTTACAAATGATTGATTGGTTTGGCATTTATTTAAAGAACTCCATGGAGTCTTACAATAGTCTTCGATGACAGCATGAATGGCGAAGCTCTCAAGAGGGTAACTACATGCAAAGATGTGGGAGTTGTGTTCGAAGAGAAACTGACATTCGTCGATCACGTAAATCAGTTGATTGATACCTACGTGTTACAGATTATTGGGCTTTGTGATTCGAACTTCTTAAGAATATACAAGCCATGACGAGCTTATTTAATGATTAAAAACAATGGATAATGTTAATGTAAGAGTGCATTTTTTATTTTACAGTATTTAATGTGTGCTGTTTAAAGAATAAAATAAAAAAAAGAAAAAAACGGCATTAATCCATCTAATCTGAGATTCAAAGTTTTATTATTGTAGCAAAAACGGCAGGTTTCATAACGCATGTTTCATTTTAGATTTTAGAAGAAAACGAAAGATCGTAATGCATTTAACCAGTGAAGTCAAGTAATAACTATTTTGTAATAACAAATGAATACGAATACAACCGGTAACTTAAAATGTGTCATGTTCGCAAAACCAGCCCTAAAGGGTCTTCGTATACAAGGTAGTCGCCTGTGGCGTCATTCCTTGCCACTATCGCGATCTTACATTTTTGGAACTAACCCTTTAGGTAGACATTTTCCTCTTCACTTTTTTAAAATTACAAGTTTATTTGAGATTACTTATGATGAAAACTGAAAAAAATTACATTTATTTTGATCTATGGATAGAGCTCCCGTAGCTCCGACGTAAACCTCAACATCTAATATCTAATCAACTTCGGAAATTTGTCCGCCTCGTGGTGCAGCGGAGTGCGTTGGGCTGCCATGCACGAGGTCACGGGTTCGATTTCCGATAGGGGTAAATATGAAATACTTCACATGAAAATCACATTGAAATATTTCACATGTGATACCTACCTTGGACTGGTGCTGAAGTGTAAGACTGATCATCTTTCCTTCATGTAACAAAAATATCAATATTTACGGAACTGGGTGTATCAATGCAGTGCCCTATGCACCATTGGGTGCGGATAAGGGAGAGTACAGAGTAGAGTTTAAATAATAATATTGATTATTATTATTGTTAATTTTATAACATGAAATCAAAACTAAAATCCGCTTTAGCCCCAATATGTATAATGTATATATTATTTAATCCCATAATTTATTTCTATGAAATTTTCTAGAAATTTCTGTTTTTTTTCTTGTTTTTCTTCACGTTATGCGTTAGTACCAGGACGATATGAGCACTTAGCAGGACGACAGTTTGAGGACACGCAGTGAGATTTCACAGTTCATTAGGATAACCAGGAGACCGTAGCTGACCTCTCCACGGAAAAAAGCAAGGAAAGAAATAACACTAAGGATACGCGTCGTTAGTTTTTCTACGATTGCTTAGAAAAACATGCCTGGGGCCCTGGGCGAAGATTGCAAATGAGACTCTATGGAGTTAAATTATATCGTCGATCCAAAACCAAAACAGCGAATTTGCAGAACGTTCATTTGAGATGTTGACGAAAAAAAATTAAATTTTCAATCATAAACATATCGACCCCTCCTACGTATAATATCGTAAGCCACGAATCATCGATTTAGATTTTTTGGTGAATTTATAATATATACTCTCGTTGCAAAACAGAATATGTCATTCATAAGAAATTTTCTTTTTTTCTTTTCTCAAGTACCTATACCTAATATCGTATGTGAATTTTTTTGAAAACCATTGTGTTTGTTTGTTTGTACAATTTTTATTTGGCTATAAAAAAAGCTAATATAATACATTTTTTTAAATCTAAATATGTATAGCTGATTATAAAGATGCTTTTTATGTTTTAATAGGTATACACTGATTTCAATATATCTTAATTTCGTATATATAGTGTAAGAAATAAAATCTTTGACGATTACAATTTTGTTAATTGCTAATAAAACAGTATCTACGCATAAAAATTTGAGTAAAATTTGGAAAGAATATAGTCATATTACAGACATTATAAAAATTAATTACGGACATAATAATGATAACAAATATAAAAAAAAGATATAAATCACCATCTAAAAAAATTAAAAAATATAATTACTTCCTAGTCCATTGAAGATAGAAAATTGAAGACAACGATTGTGTGGAGGAACAGCTGTGAGTCTCGTGATGACTAATCCTCTGCATAGAACATTAATTAAAAAAATAAAACAAAAAGAAAACGACTTATTAACTGTATTTGAAAAACAACGGCGTACATAGATTAATATGTGTTTCGCGTTCTGATCACGACGCATATTTTTTATTACCAAACTGACACCTTCTGCCTTCACGCGTCGCCAGGGGTGGTCTGCCGAGGGAGGGGTGGGACCGCGGCCCAGGGGCGCGTGGGCGGAATGGGGGCGGAAGAAAACTTCTCAAAAATGGCTGCCAAACGTTACACCCGAGTTTGACGAGGGACCAGAACTTTTACAAGTGATACGACCAAATGTGTAGCGAATGTAACATATTGGCTTGCAGGGGGAATTTTGGAAATGAATTATTATTATTTTATCACGCTATGTCGAAAATAAAAGGAGGCTTTATTTTATTTCGCGAGCCGCAGCCTGTGCTGTAACATTTAAAAATATAATTTCCAGCCTTTTTGGAGAAAAAAAGTCAGCAAAATATTATTTCAAATATTATATTATATTTTTCATAAAATTTTGACATCAAATACACTTCCCATAAATTATTGTGAAATCCTTTTTTATCTGAAATCATAAAAAACACTTATTTAACTCTTTGTTAGTAAATAAAGTAATTTGAGTAATTATTGATAACGCAACATAGAAGCTCTGGATATGATATTTTGGATTATCTAGGCGTTTACACGGGCTTATGTCCTGTCATTGGCTGGGTCAAGTAGCCCCTTGATGTATTTAAAGTTCTATAAAATAAACACAAACTCAATCAATATAATGTAGGTATGCATTTCACATTTAAAACCATAATGCTAAATTAAATAAAAACAACACGTACACAAAATCGTCTGATATGGGGATGAATCGACAGCTAAACATAAATATACAGTGTGTCCTCTGAAAGCATTCTTGTTGGATCTCGCATTAAATTGTATCCCTTCCGAATACCAGCGCGGTCATCGAGACGTGAATATACAACAAAAGCTCTTCAAAGCACAAAAGCTTCCGGAGAGAGGTGAAATTTTTGTGCAGATACTGTGTTAATGTATGTATATATCTTTACGAATGTGTTTTGTGTACAATTATCATCTATAACGCTACAAAGAAATTAGAATTTATCTTAGAACAAGAATTCACGAGAAGGAGGAATTCCATGCAAATTTTCTAAAAATATATACTTCCTAAAGTTCATTTCATAACACTACTTATTATCAAATTCCACCGTCTAAACACGAGGTCAATACATGAAATTTGTGACATACATGTCTAGTGATGACGTAGAAGTCTATTGATGACGAAGTGAGTGGCGTGGTGGGTAACTAGACACCTCAGACATGGTAGTATTTTATAGAATGACATTAGGTATAAGTTGGAATGTCACGGGGTTGGTGTTATGGACCCTCCTCTCTTTCTCCATCCACTGGGAAGTTAGTCTTCTGTTGTTCCTTTTTTTTGTTATTTCACTCTGTATACAGGGTGTAACAGAACTCGACGTACAAGCGGGAAACCAGTGAATCTACATAATATTTGGAGTCGATTTTTTAGAATATTTTTTTTTATTTGACCCTTGGTTTTAGAGAAAATTGAGTATGAATTTTTTTTTTTAGAAAAATGGTATTAAATATCATGTATTTAGTCAAGTTAATACTATCCATAAAGAAAACAAAATTTAAAAACGCGTTATAATAAAAATTTGACCAATTTTACTTAATCTGCCATACTTGAGAAAACTTTTGTGAGAAGAAAAATTTTTTTTTTCAAGCTCAGATTAAAAAGTCATATTACACAATCGTCTCCAAATACGATGTAGTTTCACTAGTTTTCGGGTTGTATCTAAATCGAGTTTTGTTACATCCTGTATACGTATTAAGTGTAAATTGTTTATGATTTTGATAACCTTTTCCTTGTTTTCATATATTTGTATTTTGTATTTTTTTTTACAATAAATAAACGGTCATACTGAGGGGGGTGACATAAGAGGGGCGGGGTTGATATGCAAATATATCCTCCTCCCCCTTCACTATACTGCATAGAGTAGATGAAAAAGTAGAATATTTTTCCTCTATGTGCAGCTGAAAGAGAGTTCTCTGGACTCTATAACTACTGTGGGTGGATGGTGGGTTCGTTATCTCCCCTGAGTCCAGCATTTTAGCCATACGCCACGGGGGTTGCTTAAAATAATCTTTAAATAGCAAAATGTTTGAAACATACATTTATGTATTAACTCGTGTTTTTGTGATTTTGTATACTGAAATAGATATTAATGGTTCTATCGGCAGCACGTAGGTAATTTAATGCACGTACTATAATGGAAATTAATGAAAATAAGCTAAGTGGACTGAAAGGGCTTTTGTTTCAATACGAAACAATGAGTATTGACAGCATTGTTAATGTAACAGAATACAGAGTCTAAGTGAGCTGAAAATCGAGAGCAAATAATAAGGGTGTGTGAAGAAATAATTGTACGCTATGAACCGGAAAATATGTACAATGTACATAATATTATAATATAGCGAAATAGGTGTTATTTTCCAAAGCTCTAGGTAATATTTTGTTAACGCATAAACGCATGGACAGGGATTTTTTACATGTGAAGCGTCGCGCCATTTCACTGTTTATATACAAGTTCTGATAATTGGCAGATATGGATATTAAATACAAAGGGTTGGTTGGAAGATATTGCTTAAAAGAAATAAGCCCGCCCTTGTACTCTTGCTATGTAATTGTATATCTTGCTAGTTAGTAAGTTTTAAATAAATACAAGACAAAATGAAGGATGTTGTAATACATCAAGTGGTCACTCAAAGCATCCAATGACAGGTCGTAAGCCCTGTAAACGCCTAGATATCTATATTCCCTTCCAAACTTCTCGTCTCTGTTGAGATGTCAATGGTAATTTAAAAAAATAAATTTATTGAATAGTGAGTTTAATAGTGATCAGTCTTACGCCTCGGAGCCAGTCTAAGGTATCACATTACATGGAATTCGTGAAGAACCGGTGGCGTCCTGGACGTGCACTGTTAGCAATCCGTCGGCAGTTTGCGTCAGAGCTGCGGAACGTAGACCTGACCTGGGAGGATGTGCGGGAACCGGCGGCCGGTCGCTTGGCTAGGAGGCGGTTTGTGGAATCCATATGTTGCACATAGGAAGCCGATATGATAATGACGATGATGTTACCTCTAAATTATGTGAAAATTTTTGATAATAGCATTTCAAAATTACCTACATATTATATCACAATAAAACTACCCTTTACCCTGCATATAGGATGTGTATTGGATTTCAGGATTACAAAAGAAATATCCAAAAATAGTTTCACAACCATTTCTCTGTTTCCTCTCATATATAGGGAGGATTTGGCTATTCAATCGAAAATATGGTGCTGACATATTTGTCGTAATCAATTCCTTTCCCTTAAATCGGGTAATTCTCGAAATACAAATTGTTTCCCTTTGTTGGGTGGAGGATATTGTGCTGGAAAGCCTTAAATGGATCTTCTCATCTTACTTCGGTACGTGTACCTATCTATCTGTGTATTGTTGTAGATTCGTAAATGTGTTCTGTTGTGGAAAAAGAAAAGAAAATTATACCCGGAAAGCTTTTCCAGAAGCTACGGAACTTCTGAAATTGATGTTATTAAAAGGATTTTGAAAGTTGAATTTGTTTCGCAAGCAGTAATGACAGGTGAGAAAAATACATGAAACAACTATGCGAAATATATGAAAACTAAAGGTACAAATTGTCTTTATTATTTAAATAAGGTTTTTTATTTTTGGACAACGAACCCAACATTCACCCACAGATGTTTTAGAGTCCTGAGGAACTCTCTTTCAGCTGCACATAGAGAAAAAGTATTCTACCAGTTCAAGGAGATTATATTTGCTTATCCCCCCTCTAAGTCATTCTCTCTTCATCCCTCTCAGTTTTTTTTTCTCTTCCTTCCCACCTGACAACATTCTGGACATCGCAAGTTGCTCAAATTTGGGAGTTTCTAATCATGTCCCTCAGAGTTTTCCCGGTGATACGTCTTAGAAATTTCATCTCCGAGACTCTCAGCATGAGTCCGCCATTGTTTCCATTCCATGCGAACACAGGTTGATAATAGATAGATTACACATAGATAGTTGATCTGTGCAATTAATTGTTGGTGACATTTTAATTTATTTTGCTAATTATTTGTAGAAAAGTTAAAATATCTAAAAAAAAAAAAAAGTAGGTTAAAACCGACTAAAAAAATGTGGTCACGTATAGCTTAAAAGTTTTTTTACAAGCATGCATGGATATCTTATTTCAAATATCTAACTAACTAACCATCACACCATTTCCCCGAAGGGGTGGGCAGAGAGGATATAACGCCACACCACTCTGTCCTGGCACACTTCTTTTGCTTCCTCCACATTCATACATCTCTCATGCACGCGCGTCGATTATTCCGACTTCTTCCGCCCACTTTCAAGCACTTGTTTTACTTGATCATGCCATGTCTTTCTCAGCCTTCCTCAACTTCTACATCCAGGCACAGTCGCATCATATATTTTTTAGCCGTTCTTTCATCATCCATTCGCTCTACGTGACCGAACCATCGTAAAATACCTTTCTTACCACATATTTGTCTGAGAGATCGCATTTCAACTGCATTCAATCTACTATCGTCTTTCTTTTTCCGTTCTTTCTTTTTTTTCTTTTTTCTTTCAAATATCGTTAAAATAATATGATTTTAACATTAGGTTTGAATTTCCGATGAAGTGTACGATCCTCATTTAATTGTAGATCTAATTTGAAACAGGTAGATATTGGATTTTAATTATTTCCTGGTTTCCACAAAGTTATGAATTTACAAACGACAAAGATAACTTTAAAATTATTATACAGAACATAACAGAACCTCAATACTTAATATATATATTATTTCGCACAAGTTCTCACTTCCAAGGAACAAAGTTCACATTTTTTTTTTTTTTTTTTTTTTTTTTTTTTTAATATATAACTAATTAAAGTTAAATAAAAAATACTTGGACACTTCCACTTTTATTTATTTTGACCAGTTAGCGCTTTCACCCTGTAACGGGCATCTTCAGACTGGTAAACATGTTGTACAAGACAAAAGTATAAATAGTATAGTATCTAAATAGTATCTAAATTTATTTTGTAAAAACTGCTATTTATACTTTTGTCTTGTACAACATGTTACCAGTCTGAAGATGCCCGTTACAGGGTGAAAGCGCTAACTGTCAAAATAAATAAAAGTGGAAGTGTACCAAGTATTTTTTATTTAACTTTAATTAGTTATATATTAAAAATTTAATCATGGAATTCCACCAAGTAATGTCAATAAAAAATATAAATCAAATAAAGTTCACATTATTATAACACAGTTGTTTAACTATTTCCTGATCTGAGCACAGCGCGAGGGGAATTCTAGGATTAGAAATACAATAAATAGGAACTTAAGGACTCCACCCGATATAATATAACAAGGCCTGATAACAATTCTAAATTAATTTCCTCAAACAATTCCAGCAAATTGAATTTCGTCTGTAAGTTTGAATTCCATAATACTATTTATGGTGTAAAATTTTCGGTTATTAATTTTTAATATTAAATTATAATTTACTAACTAACTCACCATCACGCCATTTCCCCGTAGGGATAGGCAGAGAGGATAGAACGCCATACCACTCTGTCCTGACATACTTCCTTTGCTTCCTCTACATTCATACATCTTCTCATGTACATACGCTGATTATTCCGACTTTTCACATCTCAGCCTTGCACTCAGCTTTAATTTGTCTTCCACACATTCGCCTGAGAGATTGCATTTCAACAGCATTTAGTCTTTCGTCCTTCTTTTTCCAACACCAGGCTTCTTTACCATACATGAGGGTTGGTACCAGAACTCCGCTGTGTACTGCCAATTTTGCTTCTTTTGATAAGTTCTTATTTGCCACTATCGATTTTAAGGCACCATTAAATATGTTTCCGGCACTAACCCTTCTCTTAATGTCCTTATCCACATTTCTGTCTCTTGTAAACATACTTCCCAAATATAAAAATTCTTCAACCTGCTTTAATCTGTCTCCATTTACTATAATCTTACATACAGTCATATTCGCACTTCTTTCGAAAACCATCGCATTTGACTTGTCCACATTCATTATAATTTACCTTTAAACATAATATAAAACATAAAAGCGTAGCGTAATGGCTAAGACGCTGGACTCACGATACGGAGGTTCCGGGTTCGATTCCCGGTGAGAACACAAAAATTAAAAGTGATTTTTCTCAAGCCTGGGTGTTTGTGACGTTGTCCCCTCTGTAATTGGGCCTCCTGGCTGTTGAGGTGGTAAAAAAAAAAGAAAGAAAAAAAAAAAGAAAACCATGTGACAAAAAAAAAGGAATATTTTTATCTTTATCTAATGATGCATAGGGCACTGCATTGGAACACCGTGTGTAATGAATTAAGATGACACAGCATTATTATACAATCCGCCACTATTCTACTTTTCTCCCTTATCCGCTGTTGACAATCCGTCAGCAGTTTACGTCAGAACTACAGGACGCGAACCTGACTTTGGAGGATGCACGGGAACTGGCGGCCGATCGCTTAGCTTGGAGGCAGATTATGGAATCCACATGTTCCATACGAGCGCATATGTGGTGATTATTTTGTAATTGAATGAAAATTACTATTTAAAAAAATGTTAGGATTATAGCAATATTTTTGAAATCTCAGCTCAATAAATAACATATTTTTTATATATTCTATTTTTTTTTTTTTTTTAATATTATGCATAATATTTGAAGTTCCGTAACGGATAACGCCTTGTTAGTTCCTGTTTCCGGATGTTAAGAAACTTTTCACTCAAATCCGGTTTTATACAAATCGGATTGGGTACCGTGTGTTCTGTATTTAGAGAAAAGGAGCTTAAAAATTACCCTAAAGTAGATATATTATACAGCAACTTCCTTTTTATGTTTTTAAGTAAAAGTTTTGTATTTCTTAATCTGCCTCGAAGTGTAGAAGGGGGTAGCGCGCTGGGGTACGCATGATATCGGGGGTACACTTCCGTGGGAGTCAACATGAAAAATAATTGCATGTGATCTAGGTAGACACAGAATTGAACCAACTACTAGCATTGGGCAAAGAATGTTTAATATATTAACTTAACTAACTAACCATCACGACATTTCTCGGTAGGGGTAGGCAGAGAAGATGGAACGCCATACCACTCTGTCCTGACAGACTTCCTTTGCTTCCTCTACATTAATACATCTTCTAATGCACATACGCCGATTTTATTCCGACTTTTCACATGTCCACTTTCAAGTACTTGTCGTACTTGGTCATGTCATGTCTTTTTCGGCCTTCCTTGGCTTCTACATCGAGGCACATTTGCATTAAACTTCTTTTAGCCGTTCTTTCATCACTCATTCGCTCCACATTGACCAAGCCATCGTAAAAGCCCTTTCTTAATTTTGTCGATAATGTTTATCTCAGCCTTGCACTCTGCTCTAATTTAGACATTTGTACACCTATCATACATATTCTTACCACACATTCGCCTGAGAGATCGCATTTCAGCAGCATTTAGTCTACTTTGATCCTTCTTTATCCAACACCACGCTTCACTACCATACATAAGGGTTGGTACCAGAACTCCGTTGTGATAACTCTCTTAAAAATTTTGTTTTGTGGAATCCATATAATCCACAAAGGGCGCGTCTTGTACTGACGATGATTTTACATTTAATCTTATATAAAATGAGAATATCTTATTTTATGCAGGCTTAGAAAGTTAGTACGAAAAGTCCTCATACCTCATTATTCTTATTACTTCTAGTATCGTGCACGCCACTGTGAATATGAATATTATTGTTTATGTTTCTGCAATCGAAAAAGCATAATTAATAAATTAAATAAATTAATGCGCAAATGAGCTTGAATTTTACAATGTCGATTTCGATTAAGAATTTATGTTGAAGACATAAGAAATTGGTTATGATATTTCGATTTGAATTCACATAAAAAAAACGAGACAAAATTAAATACAAAAAATCGTAGAGAAATCAAAACGTTGTTGCAAATAAAAATATGGCGTAATTTAGATAAATAAATAAATATCTTACCTAAGCAAAAAAAAAAAAGGGCTTAATTTTTTTTTTTTTTATAATTATTACAATAGGTAAATTGAGTTTCTCTAATTGCAAACATTTCTAGTTTTCAAACCTAAGTGATACTTCTAGCTTTATATCAATGGCCAAAACCATAAATACTTACATTCGTAGATATTTATTCAAAATCTGAAAAAAAGTAATAATGTGGTATTTTTATTGTTATTCCTAGATTCGGCCCTGTCAGTTCTGCCACAAGGAGGGAGCAGACAGGGGCGGGTTCAGTAAACTGTTTTGCCATTAAGGTAACACAATTTGAAGCACTTTGTTAAACGCACAAAAGATTTGGGAAAACATGAAAATACCATTTTGTCACACAAAATACAAAAAAATAAATTTGTTATTAATATTATTGGTTTAAGGCGCTAAAAAATTCTTTAGTTTTTGTTCCAGATTTCACTTTTAAAAATATGCGATCTAGATGTTTTGTCAGAAAACAGTATTTTTTATGTAATATTTTTTATACACATTAAAATAAAATACAACTGGGCGAGTTGTTTTAGAGTGGCATCCAAACTTCGGAATTCCAATCGTTTTTAGTCCATCATTGTGAATAAAAATTAAAAAAAAAAATTAAACATATTACGCCAGAAATTAGACTTTTAGGGACCAACTTGATAAAAAATATTTACGCCACTAAAAAACTCTAGGGACATTAGATTGAAAAAGAAAAAGAATGATTTTTTTTTTCCAACCAATGTAAGTTATTTTTATAAATAAAAAAAAAATAAATAAATTAAACACTAAAAAATCTCAAATTGACTTTGTCTGATATCAAACCTTATGATTATGTAGTAGCAATATTACTCTTACTTACTGTACGCAACGAGGAAGAAAAAAATTATACAGCTCAAAAAGTGCAGATGGTGCATTTATTCCAGAAGGGAGATATTATTTATACCTACTCGTAAGCACAAAAAATGCTGTACTGCAGAAATCCAATAGTTGCATTATGCATTTGGATCGTTAACCTTCAGACTGCAAGAGCTATATTGTGCTCAAAAAGAAACGAAAGGGGCAATCAACTCGATGTAGAAAAAATACGAGAAAAAATCATGAATTATGCAATAGATTGCCGTGAAAATGTACTCTTACGTAAATGTATCACTTTTATTTATGTATGTTTGTATATCCATGCCTTTTTTCTTTGAAAATAGATCGAAACCAAATAAAATGCATTGAAATCGGTATCCTAACCTAACCCTTTTCTATCCCAACAAAATGGTTCGCGGTCCGCACCGTTTTGCGCGGGAACCGCCAGTTTAGGCGGGAGCCGACGGTTTCGGCGGGAAACCCAAATCCAAGATGGATGGCCGCCATAAAGGAGCGTTTTGAATTCATGAATTATTCCAGAGCGGTCGTATATTTTTATCTGAATGCATTGTAAGCTTTCTTGGGTATCCAAACATTATATTAAAGTTGGAAATATGAGGCATTTTCGCTTTGTTTCGCCATGTTTTAGAGTTAGCAGAAAAGGATCTCCGTACCCGCATTAGATTATAATTCGTTCTTATACACCTAGCTCTACATAGCATTATACTGCAAAACGCATAGATATGCAAACTCGCATACACTATTCTCATGTATTTCTGCAAAAGTGTTTCCAAAATGGTCTAGATGCAAAATACGTAGTTCATATTTTTGTACATATTATTTGCAAACGACTAATACTTTCTTTTTAAATGGTTTATCATCATAATTGTATTGCTTTAATTTTAAACGCCTTTCTCTTAAGACACAATAATGTAGATATACCATTGCAAAATAACCTAACGAATTTTAAATATCTATAGGATATATGAAGTTAAGTATCTTATTAGCCAATTACTTCATTTTTGTAATTAAGATTCTGACCGAATTAAATTGATTACTTGTAATCGCCTGCAGATGACTCTGCAATTTATTTTACTTATATTTAGACCAGGAATTTTATTTAAAAAAAATATTTAATGCTCTAAATTAGGTTCCTACTCGATCTCTTTATAAGGACACATTAATCGCGGAGCACTAATGTTGCTACAGCGACTTAATATTATAACTTTGATTAACGGTCCGTAATTGTGTTCTGGCATTTACAAACATGGCGCTATTTTCTGGAAATAATATTTCAAAGGTAGCACAAGATGTACGAGCTATAATACCTGAGCTGTTGGTAATTATTACTCCACGACTTACGAGAGTTACTCAACTTAGCTGAGCTAGTTTTGCAGAAAGTATCGCACATTTCTTTAACTGTGTAAATTTATCTCCTTACCATTTGTAAGCTAAGCTCTAAGTATCATTTCGTCGCCGTTCAGGCAAAAGTCACTAACTCTGAAAATGACAGTTTTGAGTTGAATATGCCAATCGAAGCGTAAAATTACGTTCTTTAAGATGCAAACATCACCAAAGTAACTTAGAAAAATGTCTTGTAAATTGTAATAATTTGTTTTTCACTACATGACTTTTGATAAAATCTTAACAAGCATAAATCATCAAAGGCAGATAGCCCTTTTACACTGTTTTTAAAAAAAAATGAATAAACAAGCAAAAGTTATCAAACGAAGATAGTGAGTTTTATTGATTTGTCACTCATAATCTATTTACTCTTGTTTGAAACAGCAAAAATAACTTAAGCGAAATAGTTGCTTTTGCTTGTCAATTTTGGCTTGCATTGTATAGATTATAAACAAGCAAAAGTCACTAACCCAAATTTTTACCCCCTTGCTTCATTAAAAACCTTCTAGATAGATTAAAATTTATCAAAAAGAAAAACTAATACATGGATTTAATTTAGAAAACAACAAGGAATTATTCTGTGTTAAAAAAATCTCAAAACATCAAAATCGGATTTTTCCTTGGCCTTCGAACCTTAAAATCGCGATTTCTCGAAATGGTGTATTTAGGGTTAGTGACTTTTGCCTGAACGGCGACGATTTTATATTATATGTACCTTCCTTTCCGTCCAACAGAACGATTTCATTCCCAATACTAACCAATTCCTTACGACAGTGTTCTGCTAAATTTGTCACGTATTTTAGATACGTAAAGAATGTAATAATCGCAAAGTGTTGGCCAAATTGTGAATTTGATCTACCCATAAAATTATAATCAAAATTCATTGCACAAAATATATTTAAGTCCCTGCTATGATTGACTTAACAACTTACAGCACTCACTTTGTAGTTTTTCATAATTGAGAAATTAAACACAATTTTGTTTTAAACTACTTTTTTAAACAAAAGAACAAAAGTGCGTTAAATTTCTTAATAATTTATCGATGTTAGAATTAAAATACAAATATGTGGAAATATACTTACAATATATTGTCTGAAGCATTATAATGCTTCAGACAAAGTGGAAAAGAGCAGCTCAGTAGTTTGTGACTTACCTGAAACAAAGATAAATTGATTACAGTTAAATAAATTTCTAAATATATAATATAAAATAAACAGTATAAATTTTGAACAAATGTTGGACAGTGGACAGAAATATATTTATCGTAATATTTGTTTAAAAATGGATCCACATTGAAAATTGAAGGCAAGCCAAAAAAATTACATCACATTCACACGTTTGAGCTATCGAAGCTTTCCAAGTGTGTGGATCCACCTTTTTAAAGTACTTATCTAAAGGAATATGTTAATCTAAGCGTTTACAGCACTTTAGTTTACATATTAGCTTAATATGATTTAGCTTACATATTTTTAATATCTGATTCGATATGTTTTGTTTCTTGCATTCAAAGAAAAAATACAAAATATAAGTATTTCATTTAATTAATTCAACCCTGAAAACTATGCAATAAAAATATATTTTATAAATTACCTGATTTTATTACTTAAATAATATGCTGTAATTTTTTTTAAGCTTCATAATATATAGATTTAAACTACTGAATAAAATATCTGCACCAGTTTAACGACAGCCATTAGAAATGGTTGAAAATCTCAAAGTTGAAATCGCATACAAAAGTTCAAAAGAAACGAACTTAAGAATCGTCAAAGAAAAAAAATATTGAACACGAATTGTGGTATTGAACATTTTTTCTACAGTGTATTTTATAAACCCAATTCTAATTGAAAACCGTTTTTTATCTATTTGCTCAAAATAATCATTTAGTAGCATGTGGTTTTTGTCGACCTCAATCCAATTATGGAAAACTAAAAATAGAGTGTTATGAACAAAACCACCGTTTAAGTCATTGTGCTGATTTTTTGGCATAACAAAGACAAAGAATTATTCTTATTTTTAACATTTAAAAATAACGAAAGCTTCTATTTTGTTGCCGAATTTGCTTCACGTAATATCCCCGTGTAAAACACACCTAAACGTTGGTAACCTGGGGTAAGTCCATCAGTAATTACCAGAGTATGAGTCCTTGCGCTGAACTTGTTGGCGTAATGGCCGCTAGTACTTAAGTAAGTAGGATGCTGTAAGGAGCTGTGATTTATACTATAAACTGGTGTAATTAACGTTACCCGTCTGGAGATCACAGAGATAAAAATATTATTTGTATTTCATTTTATATCTCTACTGAGATGAGGTAGATTTTTTTTTCAAATTCAGGAATATGGATATTCGAGCACTTACAGGGCTTATGACCTGTCATTGGCTGGGTTAAGTGGCCATTTTACGTACTACAACATTTCCCATTTCGCTTATTAGCGAATATCCACAACAGGTAACACTTTTGATTTTGTATTTATTTATTTGGACTTGTACATAGTGTTTTTTAAAAAAATATATATAATAATAATGTTCCCTCACTGGGATAACCCGTGCCAATGGAAACATTTTACATTGTTTATAATGGGTATATTCTACATACAATCTTAATTTAAGTAACCCAACATCAATACATCTTTATTGATTTTTTTAAAAATCATACAGATAAAAGTAAGTATGTGGTCTAAATTTAAAATCAAAAACCCCCTGACTATCTACTTGGCCTGATCCATTCCTCCAACATATATATGTTACGAATCGAGAATCATCCACCAGCGAGTTAAAGGTTCATCTATGCATTGATATTGCCATAATCCTGAATTTGAAAAAAAATTGTACCTCATCTCTGTAGGGATATAAAATGAAATATATTCAGATTTGTGTACAAGTATTTGAACACGCCCAAAAATGTTGAGTATTACTGGTATGTCGGTCGTTTATTCAACCCTTTTTTTAAGGTATTTTAAGGAAGCTTTATTTGATTATAAGAAACGTTCTCGTTCTTATAAAACAACAAACTACTGCCTTTGAATAAGAATTCGCTAGGTAGCGTGGGTTCCAACTCGCTACTCGGTAGGTACTTGCCGATCGGAGGCTTTTCAGAAGGGAAAGTACTCTCAGAATCTGTTTGAAGTCTACTAGGGACTAG